>ML685801.1:8851787-8861862 GCA_007922175.1 Pelusios castaneus | reverse complement strand
GGTCTCTAACCCAGCCAGTCTCCTTGTCCCCTCCACCCCTCTCCAGGCCTCCCTCCAGCCCCTTCTCAGCCTCTGTCTGAGCATGCTCAGGGCGGGAGATTTGAATCTCCCCAGCCCAGCCGCAGCAGGAGGCTGCGGTTTCGCTGGGGCCCCTGGGTGGAACGCAGCGTTCTGCCTGGGTGTGCATGTGCCTGCTGGGGAAAATAGATTCGGGGCTCAGGATTTTCTACCCGGGGCTGGCGCCCTGCTAGCCCGACGACAATGACGCCTCTGCATTATACTAGGGCTGGCAAAGCCATGGCCAGTTCCATAAGTAGAGCAAGATGGTCTAGAGCAGTGGTTCTTAACCACTGTGTTGGGATATATTACTGTATCACCACACAGCGGTAAGCATGTAGCGAAGAGCTAGGGAGATGGCAGAATTCTGCCTGGGAAGGGTGGGCTGGTGTGTCTGCACGGTCGCGATATACTGCCAACTGTGTCGGGACCTGCAAAAGGTTGAGACCACTGGTCTAGAGAACTTTCTCTTGGTCCTACACAAATACATCAAGTTGAAAAGTTTGTTCCTTTCTAAAAGCATAATTTGTGTTGGATTTCTAATGTTTAAAGGCTGGATTTTTATCTCTAACTCCCTGCTGAAATTGCCATTTAACCAGAATGATATTAATCTTTCCTTTTTGTTTCCTAATTTTGGCACACACCCTTCTGTGACTATAGTACTCTCTTTTCAGTTGAAAAATAGATCTGAGGGAAGCATGGCTCAAATATGTGCTTTGAATTCAAAATACATCATTTAAAGATTTAACACAGCCATAGAGAATTATTTCTTCCCAGCAGCAAAACTAAAATTGCAAGGGAGATTTGGTGGTCCCATGAAAAAATACCTCCTCCACCTCCCCAATTTGTTTGTGAAAAAGTAATTCTACAGAAATGGCCCTAAACTATTGCAAGTTGCCATATCTGGGATATTATTTATGATAGTTTTGTTTAGTATTTCTTTGAAAGAGTTGTATGATTAAAGCATTATAGATATGCTTGGGTGTTTGGCTACTAGGGCTTTGTTTACACTAGTTAGTTCCAATTAGCCCAATGTGGCCATGTTAGTTCGAACTAAGCACTTAGTTAGACCTAACCAGCACATTGACCTTAATGCAATTGACTAATTTGAACATGGCAATTGCTTAGTTTCCAACTAGCGTTCTAGTGGGGCCATGCTAGTTCGAATTAAGTTAATTCGAACTAACTAAAATTAGAACTAACGTTAGTAAGTGTAGACATAGCCTAGGAGTTTGATTCTTATTTCACTTTCTTAAGTGTAAATCAGGAGTAACTTGAATAAAGTTAGTTGTGTGTGAGGTAAGAAATCCTTTTGGGCTTGCCAAGTCCCGACGTAACCAATATAATTCTTTTCTGAATCTTGAAGTCCATGCCAGGGTACTCAAAATTGCTGTGATCATGCATGGTGCCTGCACCTGCTAATATGTGACTTTATCTCTACTATTTCCTAATTATTTATTAAGAACACTCATCCTAACCTATGCTTTCTAATGTACATTCACAAAATCCCCTTTTATTGAACTTGATGTCATAGGCGGCTTACACTTAACTGTTTCTTTTCATCCCCAAAATCCACTGGCAATAAAGGTAAAGTTTTCTTGACCCATATGTAGTGCTAGCAGAGCTTTTTAAATTGGAGATGAGACTGGAAACTGATTAGAATGATGATTAATTTTGCCAGCACATCTCTAGGTTGGAAAGTACTCTGTGACTCAAGCAGTGAAGTGAAAATGTCCCAGTTAGATGCATGGCTGATTTTGATTTGGCTCATTATTTATTCAAAATGTTGGTTAGTGGCTTATTGTTTTGAGATCTGACCTGCCTCCTCCCAACTCCATTAGTGATTGTGACTAATATTAAGAATACTATTTCCTCTTTTAAAAGTTGTATTTCTTTTTATTCTCAGCTATCTTCACTTCCATGGCCTGCATAACAGGAAACTAGGAAATGGACTGCAAAACTTCACCCTCCGGTAGGTCTGACACAGATAGTGACAGGTCGCAACTCTGAGACAACATGGTTGAATACAGAAGGAAAATCCTTTCAAATACATGTTCAGGCTGTTTAAATGAAATGGTGCAGAAAGGACTGAAAGTAGAAGAGATTTTCATCAACTATTTAAATAATGTCTTCCCCGGTGAGAGAATTTTATAAGTGAAATCTCAAATCTTATTGTAAATTATATATGAATGTTTCACTGCATTATTTTATTCTTTTGCCATTAGTCTTGACTAACCTGACCCATTGATATGGAGTCAGGATTTCTTTCTGCAATATAAATATCAGTACTGATTTGGTCCCTCCTCTCTCATCTTCTGTATTAGAACTTCAATTTCTTTGTCACTGTACTCTCTTGAAACTCCATTAAGCTTTAAATATCCTTTAATTAGACCTAATAAAAAGAGAGGCTAAGGTAACCTGTCCTGTTGGCTTCATCCTGCATGTTTATTTCGGAAATGTTCAATACTGGAGACCATCCACATGCAATACAAGGTGGGGAAGCAGAGGGGGCAGAAAAATTTCAAGTTTTCCACTGAAAGTGGAGAGGGAAGATTAAATGGGTTCATAACTCTCCCTCCCCTTATTAAAAACACATGTGGCTAGCCTGCAGAGTTGTAGGAATTTTAAAGGATAGTATCAGAGCAGAGTGAAAACTGCAAAATAAAATCCACGCCTTTCTTTGGAAATCTAGAGCTAGCTGACTGGGTATGTGACCCTTTGTGTGTTCACTTTCTGCAAATTAGTTTATTGGTGGGAGTGTATATGGAAATGAAATCTTAAGTGAATACTGAAGAGTCTTTCTGGAGAGGAAGCTTTATGAACTTGCAACTATAAGTGTTCACAAACTGCCTTTAAGAATTACACACATCCAAACAAGGAAGAACAACATTCTATGTCTATATGTCCAATTACAGTTAAGCAACAGAACTCAGATTTTGAATCCAAATTATTTCCTTATAAATGCTCATGCCCAATCCACAGGTCAATGATCAAAATTATTTGGTGGATAATTTCATATAGCAAATAAATATAGGATATTTGTGAGCTGCTGCCACACCAACACATGAAAGCCAAAATCAGCATGTTGCAATGTCTATTCCTATATTACCAGGAACAATTCTGAAACATCAAGAAAAATTAAGGGAGGGCATTCATAGTGAACTTGACACACACAAAAATGCATATCTAATTTTGTGAAATCCCCAGCTAGCACATAATGGCCTACAGTGCAAAGAATTAAAGGGGAAGTCCTGGCTCCAATCAAGTTAATGGGAGTTTTGCCACTGACTTCAATGAGATTGGGATTCTGTGTATATATTTGTGATCCAGAACAGCAAATTACAATATGAAAATAGATCACACAGCAACAATACAGAAACAAAATAAACTTATGAAACTAAAATACATGCAAAATGGTGATTTCTTGGAATTTTAGATATCATTAATATGCATTAGAGTTGGCTAGAAAATGGAAATATCTTTTTTCAAAAATGTATTATTTCCCTCAGAAAAATTCACCCCAAATCAGGACAAATAAGTAAAATATATGTATTTTCTGGTGGGTCAGGGTTTTCAGAAATATTTCCTTTGGGGCAAACAAATATGGAGAATTTTTGCTTGCAGATTACCCACCTGGATAGCTTTTGTCAATTTCATTTTCTCCCAGCAGACAGAAAGTTTGACAAGTGCTTTTCAATGGACAGCCCTCATTTCAGTTTTTCCTACAGAGAAATAATTTTTTTAAAAGTATGACAAAATGTGGAAAATTTCAGTTTTGCAAAAACGGTAATTCCTCTCACAACCATCTGATGGAAAATTCCAAACCAACTCTAAAATGTACATCTGTATGATTAGCAGACATGTTTCTTTGCAGAGGAACACACATGGGAAAAAAGAGAAGAAAACGATTACTTGAACATTCTGGTTGTTCGGTGCAGTTCAGCGTAATGGAGTTGTGACGACAATATTAAAATTAACAGTCTCTCTGGCTACACTAGAAAAAGTTAGGTCGACTTTGTTAAGTCGACTTAATAAGGTCGACTTAAAGTCAACTTAAAGCCGACCTTATTAAGTCGACTTTGGTAAGTTGACCTAACCACCCTTATATTGACTTAATAAAGTCGACTTAAGAATTACTCCATGTCCACACCGTCCTTAAGTCGACTTAAGGAGTCCACTTAAGGCTTAAGTCAGCCTATTGGGTGGTTCTTATTAAGTCGACTTAAGGAATTTCTTAAGTCGACTTAATGAAAGTTTGGTGTAGACGGGGAGTAATTTAGGTCAACTTAAGCCTCCTTAAGTCGACCTAAATTGCTAGTGTAGACATAGCCTCTGTGTTTTATTTTAAGGAACAGTTTAAAAGTAATTAAGTTTAACATAACTGACTAATGTACTAAATTCCTACTTGGATTATCACATCTTCAGCATGTTGTCATCATTAATGATTCTCCCAAGTCCACAGTTTGCTGCCTCACTCTGGCTGAAATTTCTCCCTAAGCAAACGGTCCCATACAAGGCTTTACCACTACTTAAGCCCCATTTAAACCTATTTTCAGGCATAAGTGATGAACAGGTCTTCTGTAAGCTCATTGCATAATGGTGACATTCACCCTTTCTGAACATAAGACAGGGAGGTTGGATGAAGACCCTAATCTATAAAGCACCTTGGGATCCATGAGAAAATAATGTGCAGTTTTGCAGTGTAAAAGTACAATATTGTCATTATGGTGACAAGGAGATCAAATACTACTTTTGTCCAATAATCAAAATATTCTTAATGGATTCTTTTCTGCCTAGAAGGACATTTTATTTAAATGAAGATTTTTCTTTCTCCAACTTCAGGCTCACCATATCTCTTGTTGATTGAGTAAGATGAAAACAAATGAAAAAAGAAAAACACATAAAACTACATTAGGAGAAAAAGAAAATCACCAAATGGAGAGAGGGTCACACTGTTCTTATGTTATATCCTTTGAATTTTGCTTTGGCTATGTTTACACTATAAATTTTTTTCAGAAAAAGGTTTTAGTGGTTAAAAAAAAGTGATATAAATATAGTGCTTGTGCGCATGCACACAGCACTCCTTTTATTGCAAAGGAACATTCACACTGGAGTCTGCATTATCACTTGTGAGAGTAGTGCATTCTGGGCAGCTATCCAACTGTTCCACCCATGATGTAACAATGCTACAAATTGTGGGATGAAAGCTAGGAGTGCAGAGCATCTTGGGAGCATTTTGAAATGTCCTATGGTGCAGCGCATTTCCTTGTTGTCATTTGCTGCTGCTATTAGCAACTCACACCATTTTTTAACAGTTTCCACACATCCACAAATCATAATCCCCAGAAATGGATCCCACGCTACTCTCCAGTGTCTCTTGCAGCATTCTGAACACATCGCGGTTGGTTGCACAGTATGTCATTAGCTCTGAATCACAACAGGCCGCCAAGGACGTGAACGTGCTGAATGACATGCAGAGAAACAGCAGTGCATTGCTGTTTTCATTCACCGAGCATTGGCACACAGTGCATCATCAATTCTGGGCACGGGAGACCAGCACCGAGTGGTGGGACTGAATTGTTATGCAAGTCTCGGATGACAACACAACTTCCAAATGCACAAAGCTACTTTTATGGAATTGTGTGCTGAGCTGGCCCCTGCCTTGTGGCACAAGAGCACTTGACTGAGAGCTGCTCTACTGCTGGAGAAGCGTGTAGCCATTGCCTTGTTGAAGCTGGCAACTCCCGACTGCTACTGGTTAATCTCAAATCAGTTTGGAGTTGGTAAGTCCACCATTGGGGTTGCATTATCTCAAGTGTGCAAGGTCATCAGTCGCATTCTATTGCAAAGGACTGTGACACTGGGCAATGCGCATAATATTCTGGATGAATTTGCAGCCATGGGACTCCTGAACTGTGGTGGGGCAATAGATGGCACACACATCACAATTCTGGCTCCAGACCATCTCATGACTGGCTACATAAATAGAAAGGGCTATTTCTCTATGGTACTACAAGCGCTCGTGGATCACCAGGGCTGTTTCATAGATATCAATGCTGGTTGGTTGGGAAAAGTACATGATGCTTGTATCTTCAGGAACACAGGACTGTAGCAGAAGTTACAAGCAGGGACCTTCTTCCTGGATGAAAAAGTTCAGATAGGGGCTGTGTAGATGCCCATAGTGATCCTGAGAGACCCAGCCTACCCATTGATTTCATGGCTCAGGGGATCGGACACAGGCAATCTGGATACCAGAAAGAAGTATTTCAATAACAGGCTAAATAGGTGCAGAATGACAGGGGAGTGTACCTTTGGCCATTTAAAAGCCCACTGGCATTGTCTGTATGGGAGGCTGGACATAAATGAGGACGGTTATAGCCGCCTGCTGTGTCCTCCATGATCTCTCTGAAGCTAAAGGAGAGAAGTTCTGCCCTGGATGGAGCACTGAGGCAGATCGCCTTGCATGTGCATATGAGTAGCCTGATGCTAGAGCATTAGGGGTGGCTCCGAGGGCAGCTATTCGCATAAGGGAGGTATTTAGGGAGTACACCGATCTAGGTGTGGCTCCTGCTTGCCAACCATGTAACCATGCCTCGAGCAGGTTTCTGACGAACACCTGCTGATAACTGCAGCTGCTTGTCAGGGGAATGTATGGTGCCTAACTGAATAAACAGTGATTACATGTTTGGCTGAGTTTTCTTTTTATTATGAAATAACAAACAGTGCTTACAGGATAATGAACATGCAAAGGGAGCAATCTGTAGGACATTGGTGGGTATCACAAATGTGTGTATGTCCAGCTTTCATTCCCATAACTGTATGAGGGGGTGGATATTGCATTGTAACTTGGGGGGCCATGGAATTCATATGAATGTTTACTGGGAATATTCAGAGAACAGTGGAAAAAGGGTGCTGCTGAAGCTGAGGGAGGGTGGGGTGGGAAGGGCTGAGCCTGCACCATCTCCTTTTGGAATGTTAGCACACTCTATAGAAGTTCAATCTGCTTCTCAATTGCAATCAGGAGATGCTCCTTATGGTTCTGACTCTCTCTGTGGCTTTCCCTCTGTCTTCTCTCCAAGCCCTTTTTTCTCTTCTGCATGCCTCTGTGAACTGGAAGAGTTCTTGAAACATGTCCTCCTTATTTTGGTGAGGACACTTCCTTTTCTGCCTAAGACGGATGGTAGGCGTAGGGCCTCTCACTCTGAAGGTCATTTCTGTGAAAGAGCAATGTTTAACGAATAAAGGAATTATTGGTTAGTGCCCTCATAGTATACAGGTAATGCTGGGAAAACCACCTTATTCTTGCCATCACCCTGAGGAAAATGCACCTCCCTGCTGATCCTGGGAATTGGAAGCTCTTGGGGGAGGGGTGTCAAGATCACTGTCTTGGCACAGTTTTACAATCCCAGGAGGTCATGGTTTACTTGGGGTAGCAATGAATGGGCGTTGGTGCAAAGAATCTTACTCTGTGTCACCCATCTCTACAGGAAGTGGCCATAGAACCTGAGATCTCACTCCTAAAGGTTCTTAAGAAAGCTAGAAAGCAGATCCTCTGCGCAAGCGGTTGTAGATTGGATCCCTGTGCTACTAGGTTGCGTGCAGTTTGGTTCCTGGACCTATGATTTCCAGTATGGGAGAGTGTCCTTCTGTTGGGGAAGAAATGCTGCTGCTATCCTGAGGAATCTGAGACTGAGAATTGGGGATTATCTGCGGGAATGTTTCACTGAGCTCTCAGTGGAGCAGTCATGACTGCTTGCATCAATGTTCTGCTTATGAATGTACCCTAAATGCAACAAGGATTTGGGAAGGCGCAAGCAAGCACAGATAGTCAAGCACATTTCCACTCACTTCCACCCCTGTTTTTAAGTACCCAGAGGCACCTCATGGCTCCCATAGTGAAGCAGCATCAGCTTCTCCCTCACTTACCAGAGCTCCCCTCTCCTGTGCTGGGCACAGTGGAGCTGTAGGGCTGGTACTGGCTACATATTTCCGGGATGACAAACAGCTCCTGACTCCCACGGATCTCCGCTGAGCTGCTTTTCAGCTTGGGGCCATCATCCAGCTCCTCTTCTTTGTCAATCACCTCTTTGTCAGCATTTATCTTGGAATGCAGTGCCACTGGGGCCGTGGAGGTGTCCACAGGAGTCTTGAGGATGGAAGTGGGGTCCCCGCTGAGGATGGTCTCCAACTCTTTGTAAAAGCAGGAGGTTGTTGGTGCTGAGCCAGAGTGATGGTTTGACTTCTGGCTTTATGATAATTTTGACGTAGCTCCTTGACATTGGCATGGCACTGACATCTGTCCCTCTCAGAGCCTTATCAGCCAGGGCACGAAAAATCTGGCCAAATGTATCAAAAATTTCTTTGGCCAGCATGGATCTGGAGACTCCCAGACTCCCCCCTAATGCTAATCAGCTACAGAAACTCTGCTATGCTCCCACGTGAGAGACCGTTTACAACATGGAACCACCATTGTCAGCTGGGATCACAACATGCTAGCTCTCCATGCTGAATACACAGGAACTGGAACCAAGGCTATTCAAAAATTCCCAGGACTGAAAAGAGGGAAGGGCTGGGGACTGCAGAGCAGCAGAGTACAATGGAAGACCAGGGTGGTCATGATTGGCATTGTGAGACATTTCCCGAGGCCATTTAATGAGGGAAAAAAAACTCTTCAGTATCCATACTGACTCTACTGGTACAACAGTAGCAAAAAAGGTGTTATATCTCTTGCACAGGTGGCTTGTTTTACCGATAAAATGGGCATTGCAGTGTGAACGCAGGGCTTGTTTCACCAGAAAAAGTCAACTTTTTCCGGTAGAACTTTCTAGTAGATAAAGCCTTTGTCTATCTTGTCTATTTAGATTGTAAACTCTTCTAACCAGTCTTTGATTGTAAACTGTTTTGTTACTCTGTTTACTTTGTTTTTTGTGCAATGATCCCTGTTTTTGATTGGTCCTCATGTACTATCAAAACAACAACTAACAAGGGTTATGTCTACACTTACTAAAGTTAGTTTGAATTAATTAATTTGAACTAACTAATTCAAACTAATTTTAGTTAGTTCAAATTAACTTAATTCGAACTAGCAAAATTTAGTTCGAACTAAGCAAGTGCCATTCATGGCACTTGCTTAGATCGAATTAGCGAATTGCATTGAGTTCAATGGGCCGGTTAGTTCCAACTAAGCAATTAGTTCGATCTAACATGGCCACATTGGTTAATTTGAACTAACTGGTTCGAATTAACCCTTAGTTCGAATAGCGTATTTGAATTTATTACTTCGAATTAAGGAGGCCCTTAATTCGAACTAACTAAAGCCTAGTGTAGCCATGGCTTAAGTTAATTCAAATCAAGCTTCCTTAATTTGAGCTAACTTGCCAATGTAGACATAGCCACGAAGTTTCTTTTAGAAACTTAAACATACAGGCTGGGAGGAATTTTCAAAGGAGCTACTGTGTGATTTCCATTTGAATTTCATTGAGAACTGGGTCTCTATTGTATTAAATATATCTCTCATTTCTAAACTAACCTATTTTTTTACATGGATTTCCTTGTCCTGGCCAGCCATTCGTATCTAATGTAGACAAAATTAGTACCCAGAATATTGTTCTGTGTATTTTCAATTTAATTTTTGATAATTGAAAATACATAGAGTATTTCTGTCAGTCAATATTATCATGATATTCCTTTAAAAAGTGCTAATTTTACAGACATTGATATTTGTAAGCAGTAGATTGAGGGTGCTGGCAGCTACACTGACATGCAAATGTGACTGCCAACATCTTGGTCAACACACCAGGAATTGAACCAAGTCCTGCCAGAAGTAAAAAACATAAGATGCTAAAGCTTGAGCTAAAACTTTGAAGCTGGAGACTGGAACAATTCCTAGTCTCGCACAGAAGGAGACCTGTAACACATATTACCAGTGGGTTACACCATTTTTTTTACACTTTTGTTTTTGTAAATTTATGAGAAAGAAAGAAAGAAAGAAAGAAAGAAAGAAAGAAAGAAAGAAAGA
>ML685801.1:8738569-8851777 GCA_007922175.1 Pelusios castaneus | reverse complement strand
AGAAAGAAAGAAAGAAAGAAAGAAAGAAAGAAAGAAAGAAAGAAAGAAAGAGCCCAGTGTGGATGCGGTTTTGTTTAGGTCATTTTAAGCCTCCTTAAGTCGACCTAACTTGCCAGTGTAGACGTACCCCAGTGGTGACTTGGGGAGAGAGGAAGGAATCTACTAAGGGCTCTACGTATTCTCTTACAAGAAGATTAAAAGAAACTCGTATCAGATCCTTGGCTCCAAAAATCACATGTAGCTCTAGACTCAAAAGATGAATATCTTTGATTTACATAAATTCCAAAGGGGTAGCGGTTCTTTCATTTGCAAGGATCCCCAAATGCTTTGCAAACTTTACAGGAATCATTACATACTCCACTGAAGTACAGCCACCACTGGAGTGAAGCTTGGCAGCTGTTTAACCAATGCATGAATAGTGTAGGGAAATAACTTTGCAAGAATATTGCAGATGGGAGTTAGGATAGTAGAATGTGATCATGGAAAATGGCCTTACACATCGGAGAGATGCAGATCATCCCAGAAAAATTCCAATAATAACTTTTCATCACACCACATATCAGGAATTTTAATATACCACATAAGTTTCAGAGAAAAGTATTTTATAAATATTTTGTTGTTGCCATTATCTGAATGGGGCTATTTTTGTGTCCTTCCAACTGCACAGACAAGTGTCTTAGTTATCATGAATTAAATTGAACATGGCTTAGAGAAAGCCAGTAATACCCTGCCCCCATCCTTTACACACATACATATGACCTAATTTAATGTCTCTGTACACAAAACTCAGCCCTCTAAATATCAAGGAACTCCAGACTGCCACAGTTAGAAGCCAATGCCATGACACTCACTGTGAAATCTGAAATTTCCTCTATTCCACAATAAAAAAAATCCCATTTCTATTTCTTAAGAGTAACGATATAATGGACTTCACTGTTGTGATATTGTTATATATAGAAAAGATTGAGCATGCCAGGACTTAATATGTTCCTCTTTCTGGGCTTCAAACAGACATAATTTTGGAAGGAAATTCTGCATATAAGAGGACAAGTTGAGGAAGCATTACTACAGCAGAGGGCTTATTTTGTTTGTTTTGTTTTTTAATGGCAGTTGTTTGAAGCTCCTCAGGGAATTGGAATGTTGGAATACCATGTGGGGTGGGGTGGCTTATCCCTCAGACACACAATACAAGGAATCAATGCAAATACAATTTTAAAATAAAATATATTTCCTATATTTTGAGTTAAATTGGTCCACATAGCGAAGTTGCATAGCCTTCTGGTATTTGGATTCTAGCACAAATAACAAATTAGATGTCTGGTAAGTGATATAGCTACTTTATCATGGTAGCCGCATCCACAGTTGCCAAGAACATCTGTTCACCATCAGGATGATAAGAGAGCAATCCATGACCAAATGGAATGCTATTTGTTCTTGAGCTTCACAGGGGCTGGATAGGGAGATCAAGAAGCCCTGATTAAACCAGCCAGAGCCTGTTGTAATGAAGAAGAATCTTTCTGTTCCTATGTTTGTTCTGAGATGCATGTGAAAGCTGAGCCAAAGAGACTAGAGGATACAAACCTAAGTTATCAATTTGGCAAGAAATATGATGTTGATCCACAATATAGTCCCATTGTTGCTGTTTCTTAGGACGATTGTATCTGATGTACTGTCGGACAGACTCCATTATTTCAGAAAACAGGCTTCTTGACTTTAGCCAGCAATTCTGTTGTGGCCTTAAGATTAAATTGTGAAGTAAGCTGTCTTGATAGTTGTCGACGTGTAGCAATGTGACCCGCCATCAAGCCCAATTGCTGGGGGAGCAATTCCACCAGGGCCTGGAGGTTTGGGGCCTGAAGCTGTCACACAAATGAGAGTAAGAAGGGCAGAGTTGATTACTGAGTCAAGCCTGCCAGAGTGATGACTGGAGGGCAATGCTGCTGGTATTCAGTAGGTGTGATAATTAGGGTATTGGTAGATGTCCATAAGGTTGTGGCGCTAGTGCCCCATGAGTTGCCAGTAAGTCTGCAGAGGACTGCAACTCTCTGCTGAATTTTAGCATGTCTTCTCAATGTACTGTTGAAAGGAAAAGGTGTGGTCAAGTTTTATCCCCAAATAAGTATGGGTCCAAAAAAAAAAAAGTGTTTGGTCAGGACCTGCAGCAGTGAAAGAGCTAACTGGGAGTGAGATGGAAACAAGATGGCACTGTTTTTAGTGCTTTTCGATTAAGTTGCCACTTCAGAAGGTACTTGGGCAAGGTGTCAAGGTCAAACGACAGTCAGGATGCCAACTCCTCAGAGCTTCTTTTGTGACTATTGCCAGGTAGATGTCATCAGCATACAATTGCTGAGCTGGATAGAAGATCTTGTATATATATTAAAGTTGAATATTAAGCCACATAATACATTAATTTGTGACTCGGCACTCATGTGTGTTTGCTTATATACTTTATTCATTCAGTCAGGAACAGCAAAATTAACTTTTTCCATTGTAAAAGATTCCAACTTCAGTCCTTTGTTAAGGCTAGTGTCTACAACATGACACTTGGTATGTATGCAGCTCTCAGTGAGAACTAGCGTCTTTGCATTGTTTGGCGATTTTTTTTTCTCATGTTCAGTGGGCAAATGCTAAGAGTTATCAGAGCTTAATAAGGCTCATCACACTTTATAAAACACTGTCCATTTTCTCTTCACACCCTGGCAGGAATTTTTTTTTTTTAAATCCATCCCTCATAACTGTGAAGGAGCTGTTTGGAAGCTGGGTTAGGAGTCATTTGCAGAATAAGATATAGACATGGTTTGGATTTTTAAACATCTCCAAAGTTTTGTTTAGGTAAGTGATGTTTGTTCAGACCCATCTCTAATTGAAACCCTTACAACAAAAATGTCCAAATATTGCATGAAGGAAAGTAAAATGTCCATGTGTGTAGGGTAGGCCAATAGATTTTGTGCCTGAGCTGGTAAAATTTTACGAGAGTTTTGCAAGGCTGTTTTCTTCAGACAAAACAAGAACAGTGGTGAAAGAAGGGAATTCACTATCCCGCATTTCATTCACCTGAGTTTGCTGAGAACTGCAGAACCTAACTAGGATCATTAAACCCCAACATCAATAAGAAAAGGTAATTAAAAAAAAAAACTTAAAAAATTAAGCATGGAAATGAAAAAAAATAATGCATAACTGGTTAAATATATTGTGTAAATGCTGTTTACAGTATGTTGCCAAAATGCCATATACTGGGTATATATTAGGCAGTGGTGCTGATGGAGTGTAATACTTTCATTTCTCAGGTTTTATTTAGAATTATTTCAACACAACTCAAAGTCGCACTAACTTGGCTTCTCACATTTAGTATTTTATTATATTAATGGATGGTAATTATATATACCCTTCCTCCAAATTGACCATAAGTATACAATAGCTAACTTTCTTGAGTGCACTAATGATGATGTATGACACTTGTGTTTATCATTATCCATTTATATCATTAAGAGAAGTGACACGTGATGAATCTTTTACTTTTAACTAATAATTTAAATAGGTAAATTAATTTAACTTATTCTTGCTCCACAAATACAAAAATCCATGATTTGGCATTTGCTAGTGTTTTTTTATAAATTGTTGAATGTAATACAAATAAAACAATAGTGTCTGGTTGGTGCATCAGCCAATGCATAATTTGCCAAAGAGACAGGTGCTAAGAAGTGTTTTGTTTTTCTTTGACAGAGTGGTTACTGTGCAGTGAAAATTTGACCTTTGTCTTTAAGTTTTTGTTTATAATATAATGTTGATAATGTTGGCTGAGTAGATTTGCCCAGGCTACCGAAAGAAAGCAGCAAGTCCTTTAAAAAAAATAAAATAAAAGAAACAATAGAGCCAAAAAAAAAAAAGAAAAGAGCCAAAAAAAAAAAGAAAAGGCCTCTTTTGTATTTGATTGGTTATAACAATAAGCATTAGGCTGCTGTGCTTCATCTCTCTCTCTCTCTCTCTCTCTCTCTCTCTTACTCACTCACTCTCAGGTAGCAAGGCATTATGAACTGCCATCTATCCAAAAACTAGGCTTTGTCATGACCTGCATGCAGCTGAACACCAGGGAAGTCATGAGTAGCCTGTCGTTCTGATTACATGGTCTGTTGAGAACAAGGGATTTAAAACAAATGGAGCCAACATTAGCTGTTGGTTTAAGTAGAATTGGTTGGCTATTGCCAGAATTTACAATACAAAGGGACGTCCATTGCCAGCATTTGAAACATAATGGGGTCTTGCCAAAAAGCATGATTGGCCTGAGTCAGAGCTCCTTAGTACTATTTCTGGGAAAGACACTTTTCAATGGAGGGACTGAGTTTATTGTATAGAGTGTAATTACAATGTGTGGCTAAGTACTAAATCCTTCATTCCACAAAAAGCCACTAACAAAGCTGACTGAATGGCTGCTACCTACTCTTCTGTCTAACTTGTAAAATGTGAATAAACCTTTTCCAAGCTTGACACTAATCACAGTATTCCATCCTTTTCAGTGCCTTGAAGATTCCTGGGAATGGAAAGGAGACAATAGTACATGAGGCTTCTTTCTTACAAAACCATGGTAGGGACTCCATCATAAAGGTATAAAATACTTGTTATGATCAGCTTGATTTTTGACTCCTCTGACTTCCATAAGTGTCTTTCCCACTGGAATATGAGGTCTCCTGATAGAGAAAATGTTTTAGGAGGTGGGATGAAAGGGCAGAGTTTGCGGAAGATTTGATCCATCCTTTATGAAGTATAATATTAATGTAAATAAATAAATAACAATTAGAATAATTTTATATCTATTTTTCTAGGAGGCTGAACTACCCACTGCAATGACCAAAACCAACAACAATGAACGAAAAAAAAGTCCAAACGTTTGGTCAAAATTCTTTTCACATTTTTTAATGATATCTGAAATATTCAGCCATCAAATTTTGAAACTTAAAAACATTCATCCAGTTCTGTAGTATTACTAAGACACATCACAAAGGTGTGGAAATGAAATCCAAACTTTCTATGTGATTTTAAGAAAGTAAAAATAGATAAAAATTTGTTGAAAATCTGAATTTTGGAAAATTTTGACCAGCTGTGGTCATGACATTCACATATTTATTCCCCTTCATATGTTATAGCAGCTCTCCTGAAATCTCAGGCATCCAGTTGCAGTGGAAGGGACAAGCAGGGAATTCCTCTGCCATATCTTCTCCTAGACACTGAGGGTCAATGTGATATTTGTAATAAGCAATCAGGCAGACAGTCTCTCTCTCTCTCTCTCTCTCTCTCTCTCTCTCTCTTCTCCCAGTAGCACTGTCTCCCCTCCAGCAACTAGGGAAGAGTGGGCAGAATGTACGGAAGAGAGGTACAGGCAGTGATGGAGAGAGTCGAGGAGAGAAAAAGAGGAAGCAGGTACCCAGCAGGACTCACAGTGAAGGCTTAGTATCACCCTTTGACCTCTACAAACAAGGAGTCCTATGACACTTTTAAAGACTAACACATTTATTTATTTATAAATAAAATTGTTAGTCTTTAAAAGTACCACAGGACTCCTTGTTTGTTTTGCTGAACTGGACTAACGCAGCTACCCCTTTGGAACCTTTCTCCTCTGTTGCTCCAGTAAGTAGCAATCGGACTGTAATCCTGAGGGACAGTGGAGGAGAAATATAGTTAAAAACTTTAAAAATACTAATTAATCAACAAAGATGCTCCTTAAATAAGCTATATCATTTCTGACTTAGGGTCCAAATTCATCAGCTACACATTTTGCTACAGTCCAGAGCTAGTGACCAGAGACAGCTAGCGCATGGGGGGGGGGGGGAGGAAGGGGGAGTTGTTGCAAGGGAGGGGACCATGTGTTGATACTACTGGCCTGTTAGGCAAGGTTGAGAGCTTCTTAATAAGGCTTTGATCTTCAAAGCTCTTTAGCACCCATCAACCGTTAACCAGTGGGTGGGACTACTCAGAAGTAGGGATTAAGAAGCCCACTCCTAAGGGATCAGAGAAAGAGAAGTAACTGAACAGGGGAGTTCTGGGAGGGAGTTTAGAGGGGACATGGAGGGTGGGGGTAGATGTGCTTCATTAACTTTGTATAAACTAAAAACAATAACCTGCCCCACTCTTCCCTGATTAAAAACAAACAACAATAAAAGAGAGAGCTACAGGAGTAAAAAGAGAATCTATCCATTGTATTGCCCTGAATGCAGTATATATGATTACCTGTCCTATGGGCAGGTGCAGGGCCGTCCTTGCAAGGGAATAGGGGTAAGCAGTGTGACTACCTCGGGCCTTGCAGTTCAGTGGGCCACGTGTTGCCTTCCGCACACTTCGCCTGAAGAGGCCTGCACAGGGCGAATTGCCCTGGGATCCTCCCACCCCTAAGGATGGCTGTGGGCAGATGGTATATTTGTGCATTTAGTCCAAGGAGCTTCTGGTCCCCAGAGATTGCATATGGGTTTTGGAGATTAGGATGATTGAACTGGAGACGCTAAGAAAGACAGGAAGGTACATAGATGAGACTTTGTGGGAAACAGTAGAATAGTCCCAGTCTGACAGTCCCTGTACTGTTCAGGAGGATGAAAGTCTCAGTGAAGGAGAACATCATACTGGAGCAGAGGAAAATAATCCAACAGTTGGGCCCCTCCTTCCAGATAATGTCATGGTATCCTTTTGCACTGAGGATTACTCTCCAGGGCTATGTCTACACTGGCAATTTAAGTCGATTTAAGGAGGCTTAAGTCGACTTAAATTAAGCTACATCCACACTAGACTCATAGACTCATAGACTTTAAGGTCAGAAGGGACCAGTACGATCATATAGTCTGACCTCCTGCAAAATGCAGGCCTCAAGACCTCACCCACCCACTCCTGCAATAGGCCACCAACCTATGACTAAGTTATTTACCTCCTTAAATCATGATTTAAGGACTTAAGATACAGAGAATTCACCGGTAGGTGAACCATGCCCTGTGCTACAGAGGAAGGTGAAAAACCCCCAGAGCCCAGGCCAATCACCCCTGGGGGAAAATTCCTTCCCGACCCCAAATATGGTGATCAGTTAAACCCTGAGCACGTGGGCAAGTCTCAACAGCCAGTTATCCAAGAAACAATTCTCTGTAATAACTCAGAACCCACCCCATGTACTCTCCCCTCTTAGACCACTTGTAAATCCACCACACATAGCCAAATATCAGTCAATTTCCAAAATAGGCTAATCATACCATCCCCTCCATAAATTTATCAAGCTTAGATTTGAAAGCAGTTATGGTTTTTGCCCCCACAACTCCCCTTGGAAGGTTATTCCAGAACTTTACACCTCTAATGGTTAGAAACCTGCGTCTGATTTCAAGCCTAAATTTCTTGATGGACAGTTTATAACCATTTGTTCTGGTGTCCACATTGGTGCTGTACTCAAATAATTCCTCTCCCTCCCTGATGTTAATCCCTCTGATGTATTTATAGAGAGCAATCATAACCCCCCTCAGTCTTCTTTTGGTTAAGCTAAACAAGCCAAGTTTCTTGAGTCTCCACTCAGAAGGCAGGTTTTCCACTCCACAGACCATCCTTGTAGCCCTTCTCTGCACCTGTTCCAATTTGAATTCATCCTTTTTAAACATTGGGGACCAGAACTGCACACAGTATTCCAGATGGGGTCTCACCAGTGCCTTGTACAGTGGCACTAACACCTCCCTGTCTCTACTTGAAATACGTCTCCTGATACATCCTAGAACCGCATTAGTTTTTTTCACAGCCACTTCACATTGGCGGCTCATAGTCATCCTATGATCAACCAGTACTCCCAGATCCTTCTCCTCCTCAGTCCGTTCCAACTGATGCGTCCCCAACTTATAGGAAAAATGCTTGTTGTTTGTCCCTAAATGCATGACCTTGCACTTCCCATTATTAAATTTCATTACTCTCCAGGGCTATGTCTACACTGGCAATTTAAGTCGATTTAAGGAGGCTTAAGTCGACTTAAATTAAGCTACATCCATACTAGGCTTTCATTAAGTCGACTTAAGAAATTCCTTAAGTCAACTTAATGAAAGCTTAAGTAGACTTTATTACTACCACTCATTAAGTCGAATTAAGGACAGTGTGGACATGGAGTAACCCTTAAGTCAACTTTATTAAGTTGACTTAAGGGTGGTTAAGTTGACTTAACAAAGTGGACTAAGTCGACTTAAAGCTAAGTCAACTTAGTCCACTTTGTTAAGTCGACTTTAATAAGGTCGACATTAAGTCGACTTAAAGCCAACCTTATTAAAATCGACTTAAAGTCGACAACTTTGTTAGTGTAGACATAGCCCAGGGGAGATAGTCCAGTTATTAGGAAAAGACAGGTAATAGTAATTGGGGATTTGATAATTAGGAACATAGATAGCTGGGTTTGTGATGACTAGGAGAGCCACATGATAACATACTGGTTGGATGCGAAGGTTGTGGATATCTCAAGATATCTAGAAAGATGTATATGTAGTGTTGGGAAGAAACCAGTGATTGTGGTACATGTAGATACCAATGACATAGGGAAGGATAGAAGTGAGGTCCTGGAGGCCAAATTTAGGCAGGTAGGTAAGAAATTAAAGTCCAGAATCTCCATGGCAGCATTCTCTAAAATGCTTCCAGTTCCACGTGCAGGACCAGTTAGACAGGCAGAACTTCAGGGTCCCAATGCATGGATAAGAGGATGGCATAGGGAGGAAGGTTTAGATCCATTAGGGAACCTTTTAGGAAAGAGGGAGCCTCTACAGAAAGAATAGGCTCCACCACCTAACCCTAAATGAAACTGAATGGCTGGCATGTAAAATTTATAAGTTTTTAAACTAAGGGCTGTAAGAAATCCGACAGGTGTAGAGGAGCATATAGTTTGGAAAGAGACATACATTAGGGGAGTTTCTATTAATGGAGATTTTCTGTATCCTAGTAAGGAAGAAAAGATGGAAGAGGATAAAATATGGTAGTTAGTATCTGATGAAAAACTGTCAAATGAAAAAAAGTCCCATTCAATTACATCACATAATGGTAGACAGCTATAAAGTGACAATTTTTAAAGTGCGTATATATAAATGCTAAAATTCTAAATACTAAGATGAGTGAACTTGAGTACTTCATATTAAATGAGGATATTGATATAATACGAATGACAGAAACTTGGTGGAATGAGGATAATGAATAGTACACAGTAATACTAGGGTACAAAATATATCAGAAAGTCAGAATAGGTCACACTAGTGGGGGAGTGACACTGTATGTCACATAGAGTAAAAAGAAATACAAATCTTAGATGAACCAATTATGTCATATAATCTCTCTGGATAGTAATTCCATACTTGAATAATTAGAATATAGAAGTAGGAACATACTACTGATCACCTGACCAGGGTAGGGATAGTGACTATGAAATGAACAGAGAAATTTGAAATGATATACAAATAAAAAAAGTAATCAATTGGGATTTCAGCTACCCCCATACTGACTGGGTACATATCACTGCAGGATGGGTGCAGAGATAAAGTTTCTTGATATCTTAAATGATGGCTTAAATGGAGGAGCTAAGTCCTGGAATCCAAAAGAGGAAAGGCAATAACTTATGTTATTTTATTGAAATACCTGAGAGAGGCGGGTGTGTAAAACCATTGTGTCCTTAATGTTTAGGAATTTTCCAGGAAGAATGGTCCCAGGGAGTATCCTGATGAGCCATTAAGGACATAAAGAATACAACCATTGTGTCCTTAACGGCTCATCAGTTTACTCCCTGGGACCATATCACCTGGCAGATTCCTTAACATTAAGGACACAATGGTTTTACACACCTACCTCTCTCAGGTATTTCAATAAAATAACATAAGTTAAAGTATAGATAGAACACCAAATTCCTAACTTCTAATCAAAATAGAATTCCTAGACATAAACTATATAATCATTCCCAGCAAATTACTACCTTTCTATTGATACCAAACATGACATAGTTCCTATGGATTATAGCATTTATGAGATATCCATAGAAAATAATATCATAAATGCTTCCCTAAATCCAAACAGCATCACACACAGGGCTCTGTGTGTCGACTTAGGGCTACCCCACGTCTACACTTTAAAAAGTCGAATTAAGCCTTAAGTCTACTTAAATCTAGGTTTAATAAAGTTGACTTTATTTTGCTTAAGTCAACTTAAGCAAAGTGTAGTGTAGATGCAGGACAAATTAAGTCAACTTAAACCAAGCTTAAATTGACTTAATTTACCAGTGTAGATGCAGCCAAAGGATGGGCAAGATGTTAAAGAAACACACTACAAAAAAAAAAAAAAGCTATTGTGGAGAAACAAAATGAATTCTTTGTATCAGTCTTCACGGATGAAGATTTGAGGGATATTCTCAGTCTCAGGCATTCTTTTTAGGTAACAAACCTGAGGAACTATCCCAGATTAAGTTGTCATTAGAAAAGGTTATGGAAGAAATCGATAAATTAAACAGTAATAATTCTGAAAAAGCTCAAATATGAAATTACAGAACTATTAACGGTGGTATGTAATCTATCATTTAAATCTTCTTCTGTACCAGATGACTGGATGACAGCTAATGTTATGCCTTTTTTTTAGAGGCAACCCTGGCAATTAGAGGTTGGTAAGACTAACTTCAATGTTGGTAAATTGATTGAAATGATAGTAAATAACAGAATTATCACACACAGAGATTAATAAAATTTACTGGGAGGAAGAGTCAGGATAATTTGTAAAAGGAAATCATACCTCACCAATCTAGTAGAACTTTTTAAGGGAGCCATTAAGCATGTAGACAAAGATAATCCAATGGATATTGTGATTTGAGAAGGTTCATAATCAAAGACTCTTAAGCAAAATAAGCTATCATGGGATAAGAAGGAAGATCATCTTCTGGATCAGTAACTGACTAAAAGATAGGAAAGAATAGGAATAAATGGTCAGTTTTGAAAATGGAGAGAAGTAAATAGTGGTGTCCCCTGGTCCTGGGACCAGTACTGTTCAACATATTCATAAATTATCTGGAAAGAGGGGTGGCAAAATTTGCAGATGATACAAAAGTGAGGTGGCAAAATTTGAAGATGATACAAAACTACTTAAAATAGCTAAATCCAAAGCAGATTGTGAAGAATTACAGAGGGATCTCACAAAGCTGGGTGATTAGTCAAAAATGGGACATGAAATTCAGTGTTGATAAATGACAAGTTACGCACATTGGAAATTTTAATTCCAACTATACATATAAAATGATGGAATTTAAATTAGCTCTTACACTTGAGGAAGAGATCTTGGAGGCTTTGTGGATAGTTCTCTGAAAACATATACTCACCATGCAGCGGCAGTCAACAAACAAACAAACAAACAAACAAAAACAAACCCTAACAGAACATTGGGAATCATTAGAAAAGAGATAGATAAGATGGAAAATATCATATTGCCTCTTTATAAATCCATTGTATGCCCACATCTTGAATAATTGTGTGCAGATCTGGTTGCCTCATATAAAAAAAGAAAAATAATTGATTAGGGGTATGGAAAAGCTTTTCATATTAGGAGAGATTAATAAAACTGGGCCTTTTCACCTTGGAAAAGAGATGAATAATGGGAATATGATATACGTCTATAAAGTCATGACTGGTCTGGAAAAAGTCATGTCTTTAGCCTCTGTTCGACAAAGACTAGGAATGACTGATGGGATGGATTACTTGATGATTACCTGCCATATTCATTTCCTCTGAGCACCTGGCATTGGTAAGAAGACAGGATACTGGACTAGATAGACCATTGGTCTCACCCACTATGGCCATTTTTATTCCTATCAGCTTCCTACGAGAGAGTCACAAAGGCAACTTCTAAGTCTGGGTCTTCCAGCTACTGGAACAGCTTTTTAAAAATTTTTATTTAAAAAAAAATCTTATCTATAGTGTGCAAATTCCATTTTAGATAGAGAAAGTCCTAATAGGACCAGAACTTATTTGAACATGACAGTCAAAAAAACAAATTAGAACAGTATTCTGTACCATAAATACAAATTAAAGCCATCTGCCAATTTTGTAAAATATTTCACTTAAAGTGCTTGTAATTTTAGTATAGAAGACAACCTACCTTTAAACAATCTCTCTTTGTTGTGTTTAGTAGGTATAATATTTTCTAGTAATGACTAACCATCCACAAATTATCTCTTTGCTGATGATTTGCTTCAAAGAGAATATCGGTAACAAGTTTGCAGGGAAAGGACACAATTATCGTATTATTTATTGGTTTGGTTTAGGTCAATGGAGAGCATCTGAAAGACACCTTTTCCTTTCTATGTTTAAAATTTCAGAGTGTTCTCAAGTAAGCACAATTTACAGTATGTCATCCTAAAATAAAATCATGACACATTCCCCAAATTGATAGAAATTGCATAGCACCAAATGAGAAATAGAGATTTTTTATCCTCTCATTTATACATGCCTGTCTCTCTGTCTATAAACATATGTTTGCACATACTGTGTATTGATAGCTTAACGTATAAAATTACAATATTGCATTTGCAACACTATACTTAACATTGTGTCTGCATTTTTACTTCAGGGGATTATATCTCAGACATAAAAATTATCTCTAGGCTAAAAATTGGCCTAGTTGTCAAGGTAGATTTTTTTTATTTAATTGTTTTTGCAAAATTTACTCTCCCTACCATTTCCTCACTCACTTACTGACCCAAAGGAGGCCTGGGGACAGATCCTAAGTAGTGTCAATTTGGCATAGCTAAACTGAATTCCATGGAGCTACACTAATTTTCACCATTCCTTTGTCTTTGGAAATGAAATGTTTCAATTCATTAGCCACTAAAGTGGACTATATCGTTGGTATGGTTTTAACCATTTAAAGAAGATGTTATTTCATTTAAATAATTGTCATTGTGCACATGTGGACAGTCTTGCTTACAAAATTTGCTTACTGAATTTTAGCTTAATATATTAGGATAAATTGAATAAGGTGCAAAGCTCAGCCCCTGGCTGCAATAGGTAGTTTTGATGATTGGGAGCCATATAAGGGGCTTGAAGAGAAGGAATCATAACATTACCACACTCTGGACACACAGCCAGGGCTGGTCTGACCATATAGGTGAACTAGGCAGTCGCCTAGGGTGCCAGGCTTTAAGGGTACCAAATTAGATGGAAGTGATTTTTTTTTCTCAATTTAAAAAATATATATTAATATGTTATTTCTTATAAATGAAAGTATAACCCTCTTATGGGGGTGTAAAAGTCATATTTCTCCTATGGCACCAAAAATCCTTGGGGCATCTCTGTGCACAGCCATTCTGTGGCGGGTAACCTGGCCGATAAAAGGAATAAACTCCATGGAATATTACACACAATGCTGCATAGGTAGGGAGAATGGGAGACCTGTAAAGCAATAAGATTCTGATATCTCCCATGAGCCATGCCAGGTCTCTTCTCCTGTCCCTTGTGCATCATCTTTCTGCCCCCTACTTCAATGGAAGATGGGTTAGATTTGTCCCTTTATTGCATAAGTGAAAATAATACCAGCCTCAAGCTGCCACAGTTGCTCAGATCAATGACTTGGATCGTTCAGCTGTTAATTTCAATTTGCTAACTTTACATATTAGCATTTATACTCATAGGCGATTTCTACACTTGTTAAGATAAGTTGACTCTGTTTAAATCTTGTTAAGTCGACTTAGAGTGTCTACACAGAACACTTCAGTCGACTGCCTGTATCCACACTGGCAGGTTCTAGGTCGACGGTGGGGAGCCACGACTGGGGAAGATTGGGCTGGGGAGAGCTATGGTTGAGGGAGATGGGGCTGGGGAGAAGGGAGCCATGGCTATGGGGAAAAGGGCTCGGGGGAGGTGGGATTCAGTGGAAGGGAGAGCTGTGGCTGGGGAGATTGGTTGCTGGGGAATCCCCGCAGCCCCGGGGCTCCAGCTGCAGGGGTTTCCCCGTGGCTGGGGCTCATCTGCCACGTGGGAGCCAACAACCCTTCAGGGCTCGAGCCCTGGGGCTGCGGGGGATCCCCCTGGCTGAGGTTCCTCTGCCGCACAAGAGCCTGCAACTCATCTCTCCAGCCGTGGCTCTCCCTTCCCCGGGTCCCCATCTCCCCTGAGCTGAAGCTCCCTTCTCCCCAGCCCCACTTCCCCTAACCCACGCTCCCTTCTCCCCAGCCCATCCCCTGGCCTGGAGGCCAATTAGGTCAACTTAGATCATTAGGTCACCTTAGGGCGTCCACACCAGCTTTAAGTCAACTTAACAAATCGACTTAGGCATTAAGTTGACCTAAAGTGTGATAGTTATTAAGTCGACTTAAGGAAGCACTTAAGTCAATTTAATAAGCACCTGGTGTGGACGCAGTTTTGTTTGGGTCGCCTTAAGCATCGTTAACTCGACCTATGTTGCAAATGTAGACATAGCCATAGAGCTTTATAGTTAAAGGGAAAGAGCCTGTTCTATTGAACCAAACACTGATTTAAAAACATCACAAAGTACAATGCAGATTTACTCAGGAGTGTGTAAAAAAAGCTGTTGAGGATAGTTAGGCATATAATGCATGTTTCTAACATGGCTATTCTTGTACACATATGTCATCAGCCAATCTATCTGGTAAACAATAAATGTAAGTAAACATTGTACATGGAATAATGCAAATAAGCAATATACCCAACTTGATAAATTCTGCCCTCTGTTAGTGGATGTGCATGTAGGAAATGGAGAGTGAGTTCTCCCCTGCACAAAGAGCCAGGCAGAATCCTACCGCAGCTCAGAAGAGTGGGAGGGAGGGAGGGAGGACATAGTACTCTTACCCATAAGGTGGGATCTGATGGAAAAGGCACTAAGTTCAACTTCCCAGATGGCTAGTGAATATGCTGCAGTGTGTGCAGTCAGAGAACAGATCAGGATGCACTTTGCTCCTGATCAGAGGCAAAGCATGGTGTGCTCCACGTCCCAAGCCTACCTCCTGTTATGAGCTCTCTTGCCCTGCAGCAGCAGGATGTTTGTTGCCAGTGGGCCTGATCGGACACCTTGTGCCAACAACAACAGGCATTATTAGCCTTAACATATAACATACATGCAGTTAGTAGAATAATGCACACAATTAAATAGGTGTAAGGCATATCCTTAAACATGAGCCTAAGTATTGATAGAACAGAATTGCTTATTTAGACTAAATAAGGTGCATTTTATTTATCTTCATTTAACCCCAAAGCCTCAAATAAATATATGTATCTAATGTATTTTAATTAAGCAGAGGATGGATAAAGAGGTCCCTTTTCAACATCCCCAGTTGCATTCTACTGCTCTAGTCAATGGAACTACAACTAAGAAGCCTCCTTCATAGTTAATATTAATTTTAACTTCATTTCCACTTCCATTTACAAAAGGTGAACATGGCACTATAAATACTATATGACATGTTGGGTGCATGTGTGTGTGCGCATGGAACAGATACGTTAATCTGATCAGATAATCATATTTGATTTATGGCACCAGCATTCAGAATGACTATGAGCTGACACAAGTGGTTCTCAGACTTTAACAATGTGGGCAATTTCTTAATGGAAGACACTTTTCTTTCTGTTTGATCCATTTGCCCTTCCCATTTGCAGTAGCAAGCATTCCTGTGCCTATTGTGGCAACTGCTTATTAGAAGAGTAACATTAGGAAAATATTAACTGTACTAACAATGTACTAAAAGAAGAAAATGAGCACTATGCTTCCAGTCAGTTCTCTGTTGGCCATGAGAAGGTAGTCACTGAAGGACTTACTTTGAGGGAACCAGAAACTTTTATCTCAAACAATGGCAAAGTACCTTACAAATTTCGACCCTCCGTATTACAGTCTTCTGTGTGACTCCATGCTTTTGCCTGTACAAAATCTTTTGCACAGCTAGGCACAAGCACAGGAGTCCATCTACATGGGTCCAATTGCAGGATCAAGATCTTAAACTGATGTACAAACCATACAGAGAAATCACATTAGCCATCACTGAAATTCAGCCACTACTAAATTGAAATATAGTCTCTCTATAACAGTGGACCTCAAGACCTCCCAGCAGTGTTACAATGAAAAACAGGAGTACTTTTGCAACTGAAACTATAAAGAGAATTATAAACTCTCTAATTTGTGATTTCTCTTGGACATCCTTAGCTTGATAGAAAGTACCATGTATATGTAGTGAGCATGAATCTTCTGGGATTTTACAGCTCATCTAAAGATTGCTCCTCTAATAGCACACTGGCCCCCTAACATAATGTTGGGATGTCGGTCCATTATTGAGTGAAACGGTTTTATTCATAGAATATACTAGATCACCAAGACTACTGTTTGCATGTAGCAATTGAGTTTTCTCTGCAGGTCTCATCAAATAAATGACCCAGCCTGATCCACTTAGTGATCACAACACACATTTTACAAATTGGTGAATTGAAGAATCACAAATGGTGAGGATTTATTTGGCTCTCCAGCCCTATTAGCCAGGCAGGAGGGAAAAATAATTGCTAGCCTGCAGAACACCACAAATAATGTTTGAATTTTCTCCTGTCCTACAACTTAGAATAATAGTTTCATGTCACAGTGTCTGTTAGGCAGGTAAGTGGTGATTATGAGACACTGTAAGTCACTAAGGGTTTGTCAACTATGCAATTAAATGCCTGCGGCTAGCCACGAACCAGCTGGTGTGGGCTGCAAGACCGTTTAATTGTAGTGTATATGTTTTGGCTTGGGCTGCAGCCTGAGGATTCGGACCCTCCCATCTTGCTAGAGCCATGGCTCCAGATTGAGTCCAGATCTCTTCACTGCAGGTAAACAGTCCAACGGCCTGAGCTCTGTGAGCCTGAGTACTCTGGCTTGGGTCAGCCATGAGTTTTTAATTGCAATGGAGACATACCCTGACTGTTCAAGAGAGGAAAGCAAAGATGATATTAAAATCAGAAAATAAGATATCTACATAAAATATTCACTTCCCTATATGAAATTGGTTAAACATTTTTCCTAGAGAAAAAAACAAACAGCTTCCCCCTCCCCCTCACATCAGCAAATCCCCTTTCCTCCATCAAATTAGTCTACTGTAGAAGCAAAGCTACTCCATACTCATTAGTTACAAATTGGACTTGTACGATGAGTAGAACAGTAATAGTGTTGGACACCTAACTTTTCAGTCTGCTTTCTCACAGTCACAGCCAGCACACTTTACAGGAAAATGTAAATTAAAACCCAAGCAAATTGCTGTCCCCAAGTCATTGCAAAGTCACTCTCAGTCTCATTCCATCGACCCATTTGGTCATGTGCTGGATGGAAATCAGTTGCTCTAGAATGATGTTGGTCAACTCCTTGAAGCATTCTCCAAAATGTCTCCATTATCTCCTTTTACTAGGGTAGGCTCATCTGTGAGTAATTGACATTACAGAATTAATCCGTTTGTCAGTTTAGGACAATTGAGGTTAAGAGACTAATCTCTTTAGATGAGGCTTTTCTCCAATAACAGCAAGAAAAGACACATGTTAAGAACAAGGAAAGAATGTAGAACACTGTTTCAGGGAAGACTTTCAAAGACACCAGGGGTAGTTATGCAACTAACTGTCACTGAAAGTCATCAGGAGATGGATATTTTATTGTAATTTGTCCTTTTGAAAACCTTCCTCTAAAAGGCTTCATTTTTTTGCTTGATTTAAATAAGGTCATTGCTCAGATATCACACTTTTTCATGTTTAAAGAAAAGAAACAGATGGATACATAGAGATAATCCAAGTCTTTCCTTAGAATTGTAAATTGTCGTATTCTAATGATACTGAATTAGATAGTCCCATTCATGAATAGCAACTCCTGAATAGCTATGGAAAGATACTTGGAAATCCATGTAGTAAGGAGGTGTATGACTGATAGAGGGGGGAGGAGGTGGGGGAGCGGTGGGTGTCTGGGGACCAAGACTGCTAGTACCTCAATTCAAAATGGACTAGTGCTCTGAATACTATTTAAAATAAATGGTACCCTTCTGGACTAGTCTGTCAATCAATCAATACATTTAAGGATTGCCTTCAGGATCCCTTTCTAGATTTTAGCACTGTCTAACAATTTAGAATTTTGCTTCAGTTATATGAAATAAGTGAAAGCAGGTTATCGTTTGAAACCACACACCAAAGCATGTGCTTAACTTTAAGCATGTGAATTATTCCACTGACTTCAAAAGGACTATTCATATACTTAAAATTAGGTACATGGTGAGGTTCCGAGTTGCACTGGAACCTAGGATAGTTATATAAGAAACCATAGGAAATTGCATGTAGGTAATGCTTTGACTTTTTAAGGATTATATTTATGCATGGACAGATAAAACTAAAAGAAGCATCAGTAAAGAGAAGTTGATCAGAATAGTAACTAGCTGCAAATTTCTGTCCTACTTAGCATAACATAATAATAAGAAGAAGAACAACAACAACAACTTTGTAGTCATGCAATGACTCTGTAGATAAAGTTGCATTGAACATTCCCTAATCACCCTTACTTTGACCACTTTCCCTCGCTTGCATTCAGCAACCTTATTAAAAACTCAGCACTTTTGGGGTTTATGAAGCAATGTAAAGAAACACAGTGTACTATAAAGCATGGAATTGTATAAAGGCCTAAACCTGCTCCCATTGAAGATGATGATAAAAATCCTATTGATGCCAGTAGAAGCAGGATGGGGCCTTAAAAGGATACAAACTTACTCAGGCAAAAGCAAACAGAAGGCAACAATTAAAGTGTGTGAGAGTATACCAACAAAAAAAGTCATTGTGAACAAAACGTGTTTTAATTTGAGATTTGTAGAAGAAAAAGATTTTAAGTGGTTTATAAGTTTTAATGAAGGAAAGTGTGTGGCCGGACTATTTGAAGACTAGAGAAAGCAAGAAGGTGAGAGCCGGGAAAAGGAGACAAAGGGAGAATTAATAGGAGAAAGGGAAAACAGAACACAAGAAGGAGTTGGAAACGAGAGCAAAAATGTAGCCAGAGATTAGACTGTGCAGATTCTTGAATCTGAGACTGAGTAGCTTGAATTGTATATGATAAAATACAGGAAGCCAATGAAAGTATTCAAGATGAAAGGAGATAGATTATTAAAGCTCAGAAATGAAAATCTCTAACTTGGATCTCATTTGTTGTATTAATTTAGCCACAAGTTCATACATCTCACATAATCCACCTTTCGTAAATATTAAACACCATGAAGGAAAATGTTTCTCTGGCCCCCTCGTGATCCTTATAGCTTGACACATGATGATTGATAAAATATGCCTCTGGCACCCACTAAGGACGTACTTGTAAGATGCATATGCTCATCTACAGTGGGACCACTGGGCCCTTGCGGAGTCCTGGTGATTGCAATAGGATTCTGCAAAGATTCAAAGATCCTCACTAGTGCTTCTTATTGTAGAATTGTGGTAAGACCACAACCAGACTCTTGCTTTATGTCAGGGCTGTCAAACTCATTTGGTATGACAGGCTAGATTTGACTGAAATCTATTTCAAGTAAGCCAGACACATTGTAAATCAAAATACTATGGCATTCTCACAGCATTGCAGAGCGCTGAGTATGCGAGACTCTCTCTCTCGTCCCGTAGAGTACAGTCATGGGCCGGATGCATAGGAGGTTGCAGCCCACGGGCCGCATGTTTGATGCCCTGGCTTTAGGTAGTGAGGAATTATTTTGCTGACTAGTGTATACCAAAGCAATGATGGCTTTCACAAAAACTTTAGATGCTTTACAATAAATCTGGATGTGCTTAAATATCCCATAAGAGATTTAAAAAAAAACCTGGATGCGTTTTCTCCAGTAACTATTTATAGCATATTAGAGTTTATTTAACTGCACTGGGATTTTTCAAAGCATATCAGGGCAAAACAGCAGAGTATAGGCCCCAATATGCCAATTAATAGCTAGCTAGACCCCTGAAATAAACCTGAAACACTTCATTAATCAGACAGTAATTGAATTGGCACAGTACTTCTGTGCAAACTGTGTGCAGATTGAAATACCAATCCTGACAACGGTGAAGGTAACTTCTTCCATAAGAGTGAGTTTTTGGCTAACGAGTAGGCAGTTGGTGTCCATGTTTCAGTTTTCTGCATAGAAAATCTCAAATTGCTGAGTCCAGTGAAATACTCCACATGCTGACATGGTCTTTTAGGTAAGTACTTTTCAATGGCCACAAGTTCAGCTTAGTGGAAAAGAACAAATCAGAACTGATACATTTCCTTTGTCATCTGAAGACATCTGCCAATTACTGTTATTATAAAATAATAGTGTTGAACAGATGTTTCAATTACTAAGTTTATATTTGACTGTTTGAAAGCTAACTACCTGGGGATTTAACTGACAAATACTTACTGCTTTGCTTATGAAAAACGAAACAATACATTTTCCTGCAGAAATTGAAGAAGTATAATTCTGGCTATTGATTGCCCATAGTAAGAGCCCAGTGAGAAGCTGATTGCCTCTAAAGAAAGAGAAGAACAACCAAAAAGTACTTTAAGCTGCTTGCTATGAAGTGATCATTAAGCACACACCCATGCTGTTGTGTGAGCTTGGGTGAGTCATTTGGCTTCTGTGTCTGTTTCCCCTCCCATGGATGTCAGTGGGATTGTTCACAATCTTAAAGTGCGTAAGTGGGTCCTGAATGCCTGCCAATTTTCAAGTTTCCATCATCTGCTGCTGAGGTGCTAGAGCTGGTCTTAAAAAGTTGCAATTTCTGTTTGTTCTTAGCTGCATTTTTTTCCCACCCTTCTACACTTGCACAGAAGCCATTTTGATGAACCCTTCCCAAATAAATAAATAAAAAATAAATCCACTACCTGGCTGCAAGCAAGCGTGTTGAATTTCAGCTGTAAAAGTAGGAGAGAGAAATTTACAAGCAACAGAAAATGACCCATTACTTGGGCATCATTACTGAACTATAAGCAATGACACACGAGCAGTATTGTCTGTGCATCCATTGTATTTCACAATCCCAATAAACTGAATAAGCTGAATTCCCATGCCAAGAGAAAACTAATAAGCTATAGTAATATTTTTTTTAAAAAAGTAAAAATTAATGTATAATATATGCATGTGAAGGATCCAATCATGAATTGATTTTGGGTTAGAGGATACTCAGAAAACAAACAGCTGTGATACTCACATCATTTATCAGAGGAAGCTACAGCTCTTTGATCTAAAAAACAAAGAAAACTACCTAGTGTTTTTTCAACAAACAGTTTAAACCGATTAGGTAGTTTGAACTTCCATGCCTGTTCAGGGAAACACTATCCTTAGAGTTGGCTTGTTAACAAAAACTACTGTAACACTTTGGGGAATATATTCTCTAGCTATCTGATTTCTTCTAATCATTGTCCCCTTTCACTGGAGAATTTCCTATTATTCAGGAACATATGGACTAAACATTTCTTCAGTAATCATGTCTGAACAAAGTAATCATTCCCTCATTAACCAATTATTCCTCAGAATCAAATGAACAGACATATTTGCTCAGACAATTTTCATTAATAAACCCTATGGAACCATACCTAATATATCTCTCATTCAAATGGTTGAATTCAAAGACTTCAGTGTAGATGACAAAGAGGGATTCTTGTTTTACACTAACAATAAATGATCTCAGGAGCAAGGTTAGAGATGGAATGAATACCAGATTAAAGAAAAAAAAAAAGAAATGTTTAAAGAGCAGTAATTACTGGTTAAGTTATTTAACCTTTTGTATGCTGTGAGCTTCTCCAGTAAGCTCAAAAGTTTTAGTACAAATCTATTGATTTCAAAGACATGGTAAGAGCTGGTGGGAACGCAAGCTGACGGTAAGGCCTTTGTGTGATAGCTGGAGAGGGGGCAGGGATAGAAGGGTAACTGGGGATACATGCACACAGCTAAACAAAACAAAAACAAAGAAACAAAATTTATCTAATCACAAAGGAGGCATACAGCCTGCTGCTGTGCTAGCACCACATATGGTATTTCCAAAACCACTCACTGAAAGTGTATTTAAGTGAATCTTGGAAAAAAATACATGCTATTTGGATTTTTGAATGACCGATGAAAAATCTGACGCTGCGGAGTTAAAAGAAGAGTGTATCTAGCACATTTGTTTTTAATTACTTGCTGTGCACAGTAGTTTGATACACCTGTTCAGGTACCATTCACTTCTATGACAGGGCAGGAACTTCTTTACAACCCTAGAAAACACTGTAATTTTATCGCAGCCTCTTTCCTTTGACTACTGAAATGGATAGTACAGAAATACAATAGACTTTCTCTTTAAGACAGTATCATGGACTTTGCATTCCTCAGTTCAATTCTCTTTTCTCAGCCAGAAATATTCAGGCACCTACCTGAGCGTTGTAGTGTAAGGTTAATTAAAGAGCCAGATCCTTTACTCCTTACTTGGGTAGAATTCCCAAGGACTCAGGGCGATGGTCCATAACTTGCAAAACACTCTGAAAACATGAAGCTTTACTTAAGTACTACAATGAAATCTGTAGTCTGCCTGATGCCCATATTAACCTGAACATCTATTTATAGTGAGAAACAAATATAACTGATTTTTTCTCTGTCAGATTCTTCAATCTTCTCTCTCCAGTATCTTACAGCTCAACATACCTAGCCTGAGCCTCAAACCTTTCTTTCTATAATTTTTGTTGCTAGTTTCATTGGGAACAAAGAAGGTGTTATTTAGTGTTGTAACTTCTGGCGCAATCGGCATCAGACTTCAGATAGCCAGTCTTGAGAACAGCTGAGATAGGTACACCAAAATTAAAAGACTTTAAAATTTAAAGACACCAAAATTTAAAGACTTTTATATGGCCTAATGAGCTGAATTCACATTCAGCTTACCCTTCTGTTGGTGGAAGGGTGCGGAGTTCAAAATTCTCATATCATTTTAATTTCCTTGTCTGTATTTTGGAATACCTATCTGAACTGTTAGATATTTATGAGGCCAAGTGACAAAATGGTCAATGGCAAAACTGTGATGACAGCTGTCATTTGACTGAAAAACGTAGGCGGCGTTTGACTACTTACGTTGGCAGGACAGTCACCATGGCCAGTGGCTATCCTGGCCCTGCCCCTTCCACCAAAAACCACACCCTTTCCTCTTCTCTCCCATCACAGCCCCGCCCTAGATTCTGAGTGGCCCAAGCACCACCAGATATCTTCTAAACTGGTCAAGTGGCTGCAGAGCTGAAATGCCCCAGTATCGGGGGCAGGCAGGCTGAGCACCTGTGGAACATGTGCTCCAGCACTGTGCCTCCCTAACCTACCCTGGCTCCAGGTTGACTGGTCTGCCCAAGGCTCCAGGAGCACTACTGGCCTACCCTACCACTAGGTTGGCCAGTGCTCCCAGCCCCCAGATCACTGCTGGCCCCAAGCACTCCCAGCCACCAGAACACTGTTGGCCTACATGACAACCCCTGCCAGCCTGCCAGCTTGCCAACTCACCCTGGTCCTCAGCTGGCCAGTCCCACAGAGCCAGACATCCACATCCCAGCAGGTCCCTGCTCCCAGCTGGGTACCACATCACTGGCCAGCTGACTCTCATCTCCCAAGCCTCAGAGGCTATGGCTACACTTACCAAAGTTAGTTCGAATTAGTTAATTTGAATTAATTAATTCGAGCTCATGCGATTAATAAATCTGTTAGTCTTTAAAAGTGCCACAAGACTCTGTTGTCATTAAATTCAATGTACCAGTTAGTTCGAACTAAGCAGTTAGTTCGAACTAATATGGCCACATTAACTTAATTCGAACTAACTAATTCGAATTTAGCGTTTGTTCGAAAGGTATAATCAAATTTATTAGTTTGAATTAAGGAAGCCCTTAATTCGAACTAATGAAAGCCTAGTGTGGCCAAGGCTTAAGTTAGTTCAAATTAAGCTTCCTTAATTCGAACTAACTTGCCAGTGTAGACATAGCTAGAGATTCTTAAAGGAAGTTAGCACAAACCATTTACTTTCATACATGATTCTATTTTGAGGTAATAACACAGTAGTCATTTATCTTTATATTTTTCAGATATTTTCCTCTCTTTATTATAGTGTTATACTACTATAGTTCATACCCAATATGAAATTTGGCATACATAGCCTCAGCATGAAAACACAACAAAACTTCTTTTTAAATTCAATTATCTATTATGTCAGGCCAGGACAAAACATATTTTTGTGGACTCAGAGATGTACATTTTTAACATTCCAACGTCTTCTTGTACAGCCTGAAATTAGACAGATGCTTAGTCCATAATTCTTTTATTACCTGAATTTACAGAAGAGATCAAATGGTGCAAGGTGGGATAATAACTCCTACTGGTGCGCATAGGACTTGAGTCGCTAAATCTGTATACCCCAATTTTAAAATTTAACTTTTTTTTTTAAAGCAAATGTTGATATATTGGGGATTCATATTCACCTGCTTGAGACACTGGGTATACAGCAAATGCAATACTTTTTCAAAATATCTCTACAACATTTAGTAGCTACAGTATTATGTATTTTATACATACAGTCTGCAGCTACTGTTTTTAAATGCACAATTTTCTACTCACATATTGTACAATAATTCTTCCAGAGTTATTATGAAAAAGGGTGGCTCACAGCAGCACACTGAACCAGATTCTGGGAGCAGCCTGTCACACTGCTAAAAGCTAACACGGGGCTTAAAGACTCTCTCTATAGTGATTCATATGATAATCTGTTACACTTATGGAAGTATCCTTAGGATCTGTCCTGACAAAACTCCATCCATACAGACGTTAGAAGAGAACACATTGCAATATGTTGTATTATTAATGTCTTCGTATCGTGGATTCAGACTCAGATGTCCTGTGATGCATTCTATGACATAATCTTGGAAAGGACTATACACTGGTATGTACATATCTGCATGTGTGCTTGAATTTGCCTGTATATGTGGTGCAATACTGTTTTTAAATATGAAAAGATTAGAAAACTATATAGGTCAGTCTCTTCTCTGATTTAGTGTATGTACTCACAATGCTGACTTATTCAAAACATTTGTATATCACTATTTTAAAAATATGAAGCTTCCACAAGTTACTCCTGTTACTGTGTTTTCTCTATGCACTGAATATTCATTGACTGATTTTTATACTTTCTTTTATGTACTGTATTCATTGTAGATATTTTTCTAACATCTTTTGTGTCTAGTCTTTTTCTAGCTTATGTTGATAGTGTTCATTCCTTTTCTTTGGGATTAAAACATAAATTGATTCCTCTAATAAGGTCCCAATACATCAAAATACTAAATTTCAGTACCTGAGTACCTCCTTGACCTAGTATTACTAGCACCACCAGTAAAAGACAGCTATACTCTAGGCCAGTATTGTTATGGTGACCATTATGACTTTGTTATGGTGACCATGAAGTTTCAGTGGGGTTCTCTTTAAGCTCATCTTTTCTAAAGAACACAGGTATAATTTCCCTAACACTCCTAATAAATCAAGAACCTTGAGCCCAAGCATGATTGCCCTATGCTGCATCTTTTCCCATTTTATTTTGAATTAACATAGGCTATGTCTACACTTGTTAATTTAAGTCGACTTAGCATGTCTACACTTAAATTTTAAGTCAACTTTGGGGGGACCCTACAAAGTTGACCTAGAGCATCCACACTGGGTGCCTAGGTCGACTTGTAGGGTCTAGGTAGACCTGGGACTGGTCCATGGTGGCGGGGGAGAGCACCCCTTGCCAAGTGCCAGGGGGCTCAGCCTTTGCCCCATTGTACCTGGGTACAATGGGGCAAAGGGGGACAGGGATCCTGGCAGGGCATTGGGGCAGGGTGGGCAGGGCTCTGTGGGGGGGCATGCCAGGATCTCCCTGTGCCAACCACCCTGGCAGGGAGGGCAGTGGGGAAATCCTGGAGAGCCCTAAGTCAACTTAGAGTGGACTTAGGGCTACTCCAAGTCTACACTAGCTTAAGTTGACTTTAGAAAGTCGACAAACAGAAAGTCGAAAAGCAGAAAGTCGACTTAAAAGTAGGTTTAACAAAGTTGACTTAACTTTTTCTAAAGTCGACTTAAGCCAAAAGTCGACTTAAAACTAGGTTTTATAAAGTCGACTTAACTTTTCCTTAAGTCGACTTAAGCAGCTGCTTAAGTCGACTTAAGGAAAGTGTAGTGTCGACGCAGAGTAAATTAAGTCGACTTAAGCAAGCTTAAGTCGACTTAATTTACAAGTGTAGACGCACCCGTAGGTATAAAGGATGTTAGAGCTGGTACAAGAATAAAAGAAATGAAAAGCTCATAACTGATCTCAGGTTACCAACCTAAGAGAGTGAAATACATATAAAAAAGTTAGGGGGTAACATACAAATAACCCATCAAACCCTTTGCTTAGCTTCTAAGTCCTCCCATTGCTTCTTTAGGAAATTCTAAAAACAGCTACCGAAGGAGTCCAAAGACTAATGAGAACTGAGTTAGGTGTTTGAAAGCAGAAGTTACTTTCATTTCAGACAAGTTTCAGGTGACTGTGCAATAACACAAGCAGAGGCTGCCGCCTGAAGTTTCTTATGGATGCATACAGTATATTGTTGACATTTTCCCAAATAGATTTTGAATGCTTCAATATCAGAGCAGGGTTCAGCTACATAATCCAGTTTTTGATGATCATGTTTAGTAAGGTGTCTTTTCATGAACTATCTTTGCTAACTGGCTGGTGGCCAAGGTCAAAACAGGACATACCCTTTCTATTGTTCTTGCAAACAATGCTTCAGTTCCAGAGCTGTACTGAGGAGTCCCTCCTCCTTTCTGTATTGTTTTGAAGGGGAGAAATATTAATTGTTTAGATCATAGAAAATTATCCATGGTATGTAGTTCTTTAAAACAAAAGCACTAACAAAATAAACAGGGCAGCCCACAGAATTCTGTGCTGCTTTTTAGGACCAGAACATTGCTTGCCTGTAGGTGAATAAATAGGGTGGGGGAAGTAGCAGAGTGCAAGGAGCCTGAGCCCCTCCCCTAATAACAGTCAATCACAATTGTGGTTCCAGTGTTCAAGTGATTGCTCTTCCCATGCACCTCCTTAAAAGTCAGGGGCTCAATTTAATTTTTTGCAGGTGGAGATCTTTCTGGAGGAGAGTATTTTATTTATTAATACTTTGGATCACTTATATTGACATTTGTCTTGACTCAAATAGGCACCCATTTTATTACTGAATTAACAATATTAAGCTACATATTGTCTATTGACCAGATATTGTTATATCATTAAATTTACCCCCTGCTTTTTTCCAAAATTACTTAAATATAACCTTAACATGATAAACGATTGATAACATTGAAAATTTTTTGGGAAGGAAGCCATATATTTTCCAGGGTAAAAGAGACTCAAGAGCTGGGCTGTGTGCAGGAATTTAAATTCCAGTGGTTAGGGGAGGGGTGGCATGTTCTGTGCCTTCACCAGAGTCCCAAGGGCCAGAGGAGCTTTGTCCCCACTCTCCCAGTTATTGGGCGGGGGGTCTATGGCTCTGCTTGCCTCCCCCCTACCCCAGCATGCCCCAGCACAGGAGAAATAAAAGAAAGACAAACTAAAGGAGAAGGAGGAAAGTTCTCTGTGTATATCCTTCTTGACTATCCTGTAATCCTAGGATTGGTATATTTACTTCAAAGCCATTCAGTAATTTCACTTTTGTATGTGTAACCCATATGCCTGAAAAGGCTATCTCTGAGAGACCTGCTGAGGCTGGGTTACTGTTGTTGGGCAGATTAGTGACCCACAACTGGAAACTTCCAGAGGCAGGGAGTGGTAGCAATTTGAGCATGCTCCACAGTGTACCCTGCTGGTGTGATGTGATGTTCTCAGTGAGATGACTGAAGAGCAGCAGCCTGAGCAGACAGCAGGCAGAAGCTGCCTTGGAAGGAGACCATGTGCTCAGTGTTCTGGAGAGAAGCTGAGCCAGGAGTGAACAAGATGTTTTCTCCATGTAAAGGAGTCATTTGCACCAGACCTTGCAAACATGCACATGGGACTGAGGGCTGGTTGCAGAGGAGAAGAAAAAGCCTGCATGTAATGCTACAGAGGATCCCAGCAAAGAAAGAAGAGGACAGCTATTTCTTGCCACTCAAGCTTCCACACTGGAACAGAGACTGTAGCTGAGAGTTGGGTAAACTCCACACAGACTCTGGGACTCTTGGGTATCTTTCATGCAAGGGATTGTTCTTGGTTAATTGTAGTTTGTTTTCTTAGGTTAAGGTTCATTTAGTTAGTAGTTAATAAAGTTCATTGTTATGTTTAATGTAGTAGTATTCTAATGTGGGGTGGTAACTCTGAGCAATCTTTGCTGAGAGTCCCGTACAGACTGGATCCTGGGTCTCCAGCTGCTTTCCCCATAGGGGTTGGGATTGATTTCTGTGGGGCACTGGAGAGGGGCAATTAAGTGAATTTTAGCCCACCTGAAGGTTACATATGCAGTGTTGTCGGTCCAAGGAGATTAGAGAGTCAAGATGGGTGTGATAATATCTCCACTGCTACAATGATCAACAACCATTACAACAGACTTTTCAAGATTCGTAGGTCCTACATGTGCCTACCACAACATGTGGTGTACCTCATCCAGTACACGTAATGCCCCAATAGCAACTATGTGGGTGAAACCAGACTATCACTAGACACTCCCAGGAACTCACATAGGAAAATGATAAAAGACAAAGACATCTTATCACCTGTAGGTGAACATTTTTTACAAAGCCATCACTTCATATCTGACCCCTCATTCCTCAGCACCAAAGGAAAACTGCACAACACTTTCAAAAGATAACTTTGCTAGACACTAAAAATCATTGTCTGAATAGAGACACTAGATTTATGGTTTATTACAACAATGTATAACCCACTAGCCCTGCACTCTGCTTTCTGTCCTATTAATATAGGGGTGTTAATGGGCCCCTTCTTTTCCTCTACGGAGCAAGAACAGGAGCAAATTCCTTATTCTTGGTCTGAATCCCTTTAACAGGCCAATTCTCAGTACAAGTCTTTAAGTCCTGTTCAAGTTCTAATTTTTTTATTTATTATTTCAGGATGTTTCCCCAATTTATTATTTATTTTTAACCAAGCAGTAGTTCCATACCATGTGTATGAAACAGAGCCTGCTTGTTCTGAATCCCATGCAGATATGTGGGGTAATATATATTTCAGTATACAGAAATGGGGAAACATACATCTGGTAAATTAAACAGTACTGAACTTGCACTATTTGTTGAGTACTAAAATCAATATTTATTGTCTTCATTATCCTATTCCTTTCTTTTGCTATTATTTCATAATTAAAATCTGCACTCCATAACTTACCAGAATATTTGATTAATCTTTTAAAAATACATTCACAAGCTATATTTTAGACATAGTCTTGATTGCTGAAATTTCCAGGGTCTAGCCCTTAAGTTTTCTTTTCCAAGGAATTACATTAATTTCAGATGTATATATCATGGCTAAAATCATGGTGGTGTTCCTAGTTGTGAACTGTATGCATATAATTTTGCCTGTCTCTGACAATCGTCATGTCTGTATGTGAGGGTTCTGCAGAGGGGTTTTGGGAACTGTATTCCTCTCTATTCATCAGAGGTAAACCCTCTATGAAACATATTAACTTTTCTGCATTTAATACCAATGTAATACCTAGCATTAATCTGTAATTTTCTATCATCACTACAGCTGTTGATTGAATGATTGCTAGATCTGTGCAAGAACTAGAATTTCCCTTTCTTGGGGAATTCTGTGACTTCTAAATTTGTTTAGAAACAGAATGAAAACAGAATTTTGAAATTTCCCACAAAATAAGAATTTCTAAAACTATTTGGTTTGGGATCAAATGTTTCATTTCAAAGCTGACTTTTTTCTTTTTATAATATAAAATATTAATATATTATTTCTACAATATAAAATGCAAATTCAAAATGAAAAATCATTTAAAGTGAAAAATCAAAATCTTCATTCTGCATATATCAAGACAGAGTATTCTGACTGTGTCAAAACGCTTGTTTTCAACTATTTACCCCCAACATGTAATTTGGTGGAAATTGACACCTTCCTGTAGGAAGTTTCAGTTTTGACAAAACAGCATTTTCTAGTGAAAAAAACATTCAAACAGAAATTTTTCGACCAGCCCTAGTGATTATATGTTTGTGTGAAGTCTTTGGGTGTGTCTACACTTACGAATTAAGACAATTTAAGCTTTCTTATGTCAACTTAATTTAATCTGCGTCTACACTACATTTTCCGTAAGTCGACTTAAGCAGCTTAACTCAATTTAAGGAAAATTAAAGTCGACTTTATAAAACCTAGTATAAAGTTGACTTTACTGGCTAAGTCGACTTTATTAAGTTGATTTAGCCAGTGTAGATGCAGATTAGCCCTAAGTCGACTTTAAGTCGACTTAAAGGGCTCCAGGGCTCCCCCACTGCCCTCCCTACCAGGGTGGCTGGCACAGGCAGAGCCTGGCGTGCTCCCCCCAAAGGGCAGGACAGAGCCCTGCCCATCCCGCTCCTATGCCCTGCCAGTGTCCCTGTCCTGCTCAGCCCCCATTGTACCCAGGTACAATGGGGCAAATGCTGAGCCCCTTGGCACTTGGCAAGGGGAGCCCCCCCCACCACTGTGGACCAGTCCCAGGTCCACCTACCCCTACAAGTCGACTTAGGCATCCAGTGTGGACGCTCTAAGTTGATTTGGCAGGGTCCCCTTTAAGTCAACTTAATTTTTGAGTGTAGACATACTAAGTCAACCTATTTGGCCAAGTGTAGACATAGCCTTAGTCTCATTATACTAGGTCAGAAAACATTGTTATTTAAGTCATTCAGGCCCAGCCCTAGAATAAATGGCACCTAGATGAGAGCTGTCTTCTACATCTCCCCTTCATTTGTTGAACTTTTAAATGCCTTCTCTTTTATTGCATTTATAGCCCACTTCATGACTTTGTTGTACTTAAAGAATAAAACAAGGAACACAATATTGCAGCTGGATTCTCATTTCAATTCAGTTCGTGCTTATATCTTTCTGATTGGTTGGCAAGCTCCACCATCCCCAAACTCCCAGCTTCTCATATACCTTCCTTAAGTCGACCTAAGTTGCCAGTGTAGATGCATCCAATGAAAGCAACATCCTGAGCCTGCTCCCCCGTGCCACGGTAGCCTGCCTTAAATCCCAAATTCCCTGTTCTTGAATACTCTAACATATTAGAGTTTGGGATACGGTTTCCATGGCAATTTGTATCAATCACTTGAAAGTTTATAGAGCATGAACACAGAAGAGACATGAATGTAAGAAACCCTTTTGTAAACTGGAGTGAGTATTCATCTATCCCCCCACCACCATTTTTTTCCAATACACATTCAACTCTAAAATATTCACTGTTTATAAATAAATCAATAGAACTTACACCTACATATACATTAACGAAGTGTAGTTTTCAGTTAGTGGGGCTAATTTCAGAACTGTGCAAAAATGAATAAAAATATTTTCACAAAACTTGGCTCAGCTTTCCATTTTGTTATAGGCAACGTGTCATCTACAAAATGTTACTTTTTTGTTCACCCTGAAGAAATGAAAAAGATATCTGTTGCTCAAAATTTTATATCCATGAACTTAAATGGAAGTAATGTACAACTTGTGCAATATATTTTCTCTGTCTATTGTAGGTGATCAGAGACAGAGTCAGAAAAGGATATTGTTATGCTGCTTGATGCTGCTGTTACTCATCCCTCCCAATCCAAGTTCCTCAAAAATGAGTCACCAAGTATGCTCAGACATGTAGGGTGAAGTCCCATCCCCTCTGAAGTCAGAGGGATTTTGTGCTTTTGACTTCAGTGCGGTAAAGATTTCACCTTGGTGTAAGAAGTTTGAAGATTGGTAGGTTAGAAATGTAAGTATAACTATTTTGCCTAGAATTGGCAAAAGAATAGTTTATTTACTGAAAAAGATAGTTTCAGAAGACCCCCAAACAATTTGTGATTTTATATTGAGTTAGCTGAATAGTTTTGACTGAACAAAAAACTGGAATGTTGATGTGTTTCAACCTGACTTTAAAAAGATCTGTCTTAGATTTGGATACTCTCCTGCAATATAGGAGACCCAGGGTCAAATCCCTCCTACCTATCAGGCAGAGGAATGGATTGCATCTGGATCTCCAATGTCCCAGGAACATATCCTAATCACTATCTACAGACTATAAGGAGTTTCTGATGTTTTATTAAGATGAAAAATTGGAAAAAGTGTTTTGGGTTTGAGCCAAAACAAAGCTTGATTTTTCAGAAATTGACAGCCAAACAAAATATCTGCTATTCACTCTGTATTAATTTTGCCTGTGCAGTGCCCCAACAAAATGAGAACAAAAGACCATCATAGTGCTAGCATTTTGGTCAGCTTTGTATGAAAGAAGAAGAGGATTTGGGTGAAGCAAGAAAGAGAAAGTTCTGCTTCACTTCTCAGAAAACAGAACCAACACTAGAACTAAAAGCAGAACACAGAATGTATTCCCAATTGTACGGAGTACAGTAGTAGCAGACACATTAGATCATTTTCCAAGCAAGATCCCAGATTATATCCAAACCATTACTGATTCTTATGACCCGTAGATGACACACAGATAGTCTAAGGAGTCATGAGGATGATCCATAAAAACTATAATGCAATGGTAAATTTGCACAGGAACTGCAGGCCAACAGTCAGATCTTAGAATCATAGAATCTTAGGGTTGGAAGGGACCTCATGAGGTCATCTAGTCCAACTCCCTGCTAAAAGCAGGACCACTCCCACTAAATCACCCCAGCCAGGGTTTTGTCTAACTAGGCCTTAAATGTTTCCAAAGACAGAGATTCCACCACGTCCCTCCGTAACCCATTCCAATGCTTCACCACCCTCCTAGTGAGAAAGTTTTTCCTAATATCCAACCTCAACCTCCCCACCTGCAACTTGAAACCATTGCTCCTTGTTCTGTCCTCTGTTACTACTCAGAACAGCATAGCACCCTTCTCTTTGGAGCACCCCTTCAAGTAGTTGAAGGTTGCTATTAAATCCCCCCCCCCCCATCTTCTCTTCTGCAGACTAAATAAGTCTAGTTCCTTCAGTCTCTCCTCCTAAGTCATGTGTCCCAGCCCCCTAATGATTTTCGTTGCCCTCCGCTGGACTCTTTCTAAATTGTCAACATCCTTTCTGTAGTGGGGAGCCCAAAACTGGACACAGTATTCCAGATGCGGCCTCAACAGTGCCAAATAGAGGGGAATAATCACATCCTTCAATCTGCTGGCAATATTCTTACTGATGCAGCCCAATATGCCATTGGCCTTTTTGGCAACAAGAGCACACTGTTGACTCACATCCAGCTTCCCATCCACCATAACCCCCAGGTCCTTTTCTACAGTGCTGATACCTAGCCAAACGGTCCCCAGCCTGTAGCAGTAAATGGGATTTTTCCGTCCTAAGTGCAGGACTTTGCCCTTGTTCTTGTTGCACCTCATGAGATTTTTTGGGCCCAGTGTTCCAATTTGTCTAGGTCTCCCTCAATCCTGTCCCTGCCCTCCAGCATGTTTACCAACCCCTTCCAGCTTGGTGTCATCTGTGAACTTACTGAGCGTGCAATCTAACTTCTACCTTACTTCCCTCCCATCCTCCTTTCTTGCTATGTTTAGCCAAAGCATTACTGAGTCATATTCTGTGCTGAAAAAACACAAACAGGAAGGGAAGCAAATTTCACACTCCATGCAAGCATAAGTGTTAATACCATCCAGAATTTTCTTTTTATTTGGGAATGCTAACCTAAAAATAGCTGTATTTTCTCATTAAAAATATGTTTACCCTATTTCTACAGAACTTAAGAATAGTCATATTAGGTTAGACCAATGGTCCATTTAGCCCAGCATTCTGTCTTCTGACAGTGGCCAATGACACATGCTTCAGAGAAAATGAACAGAACAGATAACCATCCTGTTGCCCAGAAGCTAGGGATACATAAGAGCTTATTTTTGCATCCCTGCCAGTCCTTGATGATATCCATTGATGGACCTAGCCTACCTGAATTTACTTAGTTCTTTCTTGAACTTTCTTATAGTCTTGGTCTTCACAACATTATCTGGCAAAGAGTTCCTCAGGTGGATGGTGCGTTGTGTGCAGAAATACTTCTTTTTGTTTTTTTTTAAACCTGCTGCATATTAATTTAATTGGTAACCCCTCATTCTTGTGTTATGAGAAAGAATATATAATATTTCCTTAATTACTTTCTGTACACCAGTCATGATTTTATAGACCTCTATCATTCCCCCCCCTCCCAGTCATCTCTTTTCCAAGCTGAAAACTCCCAGTTTTACTAATCTCTTCCCATATGGAAGCTTTTCAATACCCCTAATCATCTAGTTGCCCTTTCCTGTAGCTTTTCCAATTCCAATATATCTTTTTAAAGATAGGATTACCAGGTCTGTATACAGTATTCAAGATGTGGGTGGACCATGGATTTATAAAGTGCCAGTGTGATTATTTTCTGTCTTATTATCTATCCCTTTCCTAATTATTCCCAGTATTCTGTTAGTTTTTTTTGATTGCCCCTGCACATTGAGTGAATGTTTTCAGAGAACTAATCTCCAAAATCTTTTTCTTGAGTGGTAACAGCTAATTTAGACGTGCATTACTTTGATTTATTACCACTGAATTTCATTTGCCATTTTGTTGCCCAGACAAAGTTATAAAAAGCAATCTGATATAAAGCAAAAGTCATGCAAATCCAGTATTGAACATCCCCAGTAAATCAGTGCAAAGACAGAAACACTACCTGTAAATGCATACAATAATCAGCCTCAACATGGATCAACCATATATAAATATAGTGATAAGGGCAATCACAGTATTTAGGGGCATGCACAGGAACAAAAATTTGGTCACATTTACAGGGGCACGTTCTGTACCCCTCACATCCAGAGGAACTCTGTCTCCTTGCCATAGTTCAAGGGCTGGAGGAGCTGGGTCTTCTAACCCTGTCCCCAGAGGAGTTCTGTGCCTCTGCCGACTGGGATGTCAGGATCCCTGCTTGTCTTCCTTCTGCACTCCTCTGACAATATAAAAACATTTGATGCTTATCCAAGTTATTTCAAGTAAATCTAGAATCTGGAAAAGGTTAAGAGAAATTCTGTTCAGTTCACATGGGACTAGTACCTAACAGTATGTAAATGAGCATAGCAATGAAACCACACAGATTTTCATCTGTTGAGGATCTTTCCGGGGATTTTACAATTTCTTGGCCCTCATTACCTTCAATATTTGTCTGTTTCTGGGATCTGACCTCCCCCCCTTTTTTAATGAACAATTTAAAAAAATATATCTTCAGAAGTGTCTACCTCTCAATAAATCCCCCTACCATTTTCTTTACGGCACTACTCTCTCCTTCATTGACCTCTTGTTCCTTAAGCACTAGAAAAAATGCCTTGAAAGATACCTAAACTTTTCTAGAGGAGTAGCCGAGTTAGTCTGTATACAGCAAAAACAAGAAGAGTCCTGTGACACCTTAAAGACTAACACATTTCTTTATTGAGCTTCAGCCCACTTTGTCAGATGCAAAAAATGCATCTGATGAAGTGGGTTGCAGCCCACGAAAGCTTATGCCCAAAGAAATTTGTTAGTCTTTAAGGTGCCACAGGACTCTTCTTGTTTTTGCTAAAATTTTCTGCAAACTTTGTTTCATTTTTCATCTTTGCTTTTCTTGTAATTTTTTATACTCAAATTCATTCTCTAATATTTCCAGATATTCTTCATACCTGGATGTTTCATACCTCACATATGCTTCCTTTTTACCCTGATTATTTTTCCACAGTGTTATTTATCCACATCGACCTTTCTTTTCACTTCTGGTGTATTTATTGCTGAATGGGACACATAACTCTTGCCCATTCATTAATTTAGTATTGAACACTTTCTACTTCCCCTTTGTGTCCTTGCAGAATTCCATACTTTATTCCACTGGATTTCTCCCAACTCTTACCATATGTTTTCATTTCTTGGTCTGAAATTCAGCATCTTATCATCCACCATTTTTGCTCAACTTTACTATTAATTACAAAATCCAGGCCCTGATCATACAATCAGTTACACACATGGTTACTTTTATGAACTAAAGTTATTCCACTTAAGTTACATATTATTCAGTAAGTTATGGCCTGAGATGGTATATAGGATTATACACAACTGTAAATTTAAGTGTATGCATAACTGATTGCAAGATCAAGGTCATAGTTAGATTATAGGCATTGTTTAGGCGCCTTTTTGCTGACATATCCACAGATACTTTCTTGAATCTGATCAACTGAGGAAATCATTCAGAAGAAATAACGTGTTCAATTATTTTTGCCTCTTTTTCTCTTTGTGGAATGTCTGAATTTTTTTCCGGAAAAAATTATCACATTTTTTTTTTTAGTCTCGGGCTTTCTTTATTACAGCTGTGCTGCCTAATTGTGACTGGTCACAAGTCACATGGTATTTTTTCTGTGCTTTTATTGAACAAGGGTAACCCTTATAAAGGAGGTCTCTTGTACCAATGCAGAGAGATCATTTTAAATATCACTTTCCATGATCAAATATCTGACCTTAAACTTCACTTCCCTCATTTATGTTGTAAAACTAGATCAGATAAATGTTCTTGGAGAGCAAACACACAAAAGGTGTGACCATCCCTGAAGTGAATCCATGGATATTTTAAATGAATATTCATGGAAACTTCTCTGCAATATATATCCAGCAGTGTTCAGTATTAATTGAAGAACTGCTCTTTTCATTCAGTTACATAAGACTAGCTCTTGCCCTGGATACTAGTGATAGGGAGCACACATGCAGCTTGATGCATCCTTTACTCCAAGAATTCTGTTGATTAAGAAAGAATCAACAGCAGGACAAGTCTGAAGATGATTTGCTTAGTAACTATCTGGTGGCTAGGGCTCAGTGAAGAAATGAGCTTGCTGGTCTGACAACCTGACCATGGCCCTCAATCTGTAGAATATCCCTATTACGGATGTGTTGCATAGGCTGGTCTTGGGGCGGGGCTGTCTCCTGCTACTTTCCTGTGCGATGTTAATTGAAATAAATGGGAGCTGCGCGTGCTCAGCACTTCTGAAACTCAGGCTCCAGGATACTTAAGTTATGCATTCAAAAAGGAAGTCAAACAAGTTCAGGGCCCACTTTTGATAAATTTATTGGTGGCATGTATCTATTATTTTAATCTCACTATAGACCACAGACTTTAAGGCAGGGATGACAAATATGCAGCTGAACCTCCTCCATCCAGCCCGCAACGGCGCTTTGCATGACCACACTCTCACACACACACACAGAGAGAGTGGTCTCGCATGCTCAGCACTCCTTAATGCTGCCAGAGTGTCAGGTGCCACGATATCACTGAGTGCTGGGTATACAAGACTGCACTTCATGAGACCTCACTCTCTCTCTAACAGAGAGCGCAGTATGGTGGAGTGCAGTTTCACATACATAGGACTCCGTGATGTTGCGAGAGTGCCATAGTATTTCGATTTATGGTATGTATGGCCCACTTGAAGTACATTTAAGTCAAATCCAGCCCACTAGAGCAAATGTGTTTGACACCCCTGTTTTAAGGTCAGAAGGAACCATCATGATTACCTAGTCTGACATCCTGCACATTGGAGGCTACAGAACCTCACCCATCCATCCTGAAAATAGATCTCCCTAACATCTAGCTCAGTTACTGAAGTTCTTAAATCATGGCTTAATGACCTTAAATTGCAGAGTATTCACCATTTACTATAGGTTAAACCTGCAAGTGAACCCTGCCCCATGCTGCAGAAAAAGACGAACTCTTCCCAGAGTCTCTGCCAATCTTAGTCAGGGGAAAATTCCTTCCTAACTCCAAATATGGTGATCAGTTAGAGCCTGAGCATGTGGGCAAGAGCCACCAGACAGATATACAGGAACAAATTATCTGTAGGAACTCAGAGACCTCCCATCTACTGTCCTGTCACAAGCTTTGGGAATTTTTGCTACTGGCAGTTGCCAATGGGCCATAGGCCCGGGTAAGGAATACTCTGTAATTATACTTCTCCTCTGTGATTTCCACTTCATGCATCTGACGAAGTGGGTTATAACCCACGAAAGCTTATGCCGAAGAAAATCTGCTAGTCTATAAGGTGCCACAGGGCTCTCGTTGTTTTTTGCATCCCCTCCATAAACTTATCAAGCTCAGTCTTGAAGCCAGATAAGTGTTTTGCCTCTACTTCTCCCCTTGGAAGGCTGTTTCAGAACTTCAATCCCCGATAGCTAGAAACCTTCATCTGATTTCAAGCCTAAACTTGTTGGTAGCCACTTTTATAGAGAGCAGTCTGATCTCCCCTCTGTCTTTTTTTGGGTAGGCTTAACAAGCGAAGCTCTTTGACTCTCCTCTTATAAGGCAGGTTTTACATTCCTCAGATCATTCTGATAGCCCTTCTCTGCCTCTGTTCCAGGTTGAATTAATTTTTCTTAAACATGGCAAACCAGAAGTGCACACATTACTCCAGATAAGATCATTGGTGCCTTGCATAATGGTGCTAATACTTACCTGTCTCTGCTGGAAATATCTTGCCCAATGCATCCTAGGGCTGCATAAGCCTTTTTCAAAGCCTCAACACATTCAAGACTCAAAGTCATCCTGTGATCAACCAATACAATTATTTTTTACTATTGTAATCAGTGTGTTTGCAATACTCTTTCCCAACATTTGGGCTCCCCCATTTTCTACACCCGTCTGTGAAACCCACTTCTAACATCTTTTATTTGGTTCAATTTGTCAGCGTTTTGGGACAAACAGTCTTATACTAGGTGTTGGTGCAGCGACTAGCATAATAAGATTACACCTTGACTAAGGCCTCTTCATGCTGCTTCTATACAAATAAATAAAAATAATTGGTGAAATTATGAGTATGAAAAACAGCAGAAGTTGTGGGCAGAAGTTAGTAGCTATAGTGCCGGAGCAGAGGTGAAGGAAATCATGATGTCTATTAAGATGTAACTACAGAGGCTTGGAGAGATGGTGCTCTGAAGAGGTATTTGCTACACATATACTAATGCATAGCATGTGTACTTGTCCAAAATTACTGACGTTGGACTAGCTGGGGTGCAAGAACATTCATCTGCAGCCATTGTGGTGCCAGTGATTCATATTTAATAAAGATTGTTGGTGAGCAGAAAGCCCCCCCATCACAAAGCTTATCCGCTTGCGACGTAAAAAACACTATTCCATATGTCATCATGTGCAGCCGCTCCTATAGTAATGAAAATATTTTATATACTAAGAAACAGTTATGACCTAAAATATCCATGATACATAGATTTAGAAACAGAGTTCCAAATATGATGTTATTTGTGCATTCCAGTGTTTGTTATTCATATTCATTCACATTCCTAGCAGGCATATGGGGAGAGTCTATACAGAAGCCAGCAGAGAGGAAGAAGCAACTAAAATAAACAGATGGGTGGACAGGGGAGAAATAATATTAAGTAGTTAAACATATAATGTAGTATCTAGAAAGAAAATAAAAGGGCTAAGAGCAAACAACAACAAAGTCAGGCAATAGCCCTCCCTCCCTTCTCATAACACTCATACATAGAAAGTGACAAGACTATTCAGGGAAAATTATAAGGTGTCTGTAAACAAACACACAGATATAAAAAATAATACAGGAGATAGAAACATATATAAAAGGGTCAGACTTCACTCTTTGTTACATTGGTATAAGTGGAGAATAACTCTAGTGACTCTTCAATGGAGTTCTTTCACATGTACCTGAGAGAAATTGGACTAGAAACTGGCCTAGAAGATTTTATTTTAACCAAAACATTATGATGAAATGAAAATTCAGTGGAAGCTAAGAGTGGTGGATATAAACTCCAGCTGGTCAAATAATGAAAGACAGATTCATGAATAAGTGACTCAAATTTGATTTGTTATTAGTGGAGTCATACTATTTATTATTCTCCTAATCTCTGTTTAAAAGTTTCAGACATTCAGTCAGAGAGCAGAAACGATGCAATATGGGGTGACAGTTTTCAGATAAAACTTTTATGTTGAAAAATGCAGATTCAGGTCAAACTAAACATGTTTTAAATTTGTGTTGAATTTGCCAACTTGTGATGTTTTACAACAAACAAACAACCCGCCTCCCCAATTCCAACATTTCCAATTCATTTTGATATTTTCAAATTTTAAAAAAGGTACCCCCCCTTCTAAAATGAAAAAAAATTATTTGGGGTCAAACAAAACATCTAGTCTAAGCCAAAATTAAATGTTTATAACTTTCCAGTTTGCTTCCCCCCTCTCCCCATCTTCCCAATTAACTTTGGGTTGACCCAAATCTTAATTATGATTTTTTTAGTTTGGCCACTGAACCAAAAAAATCAGTTATTTGGTTTGCTCTAAAGAAAACCATGTGACTAATTATATCACATATTTTTAACAATAAATAGTTCTAGTAAAAGTTCACTATCTCAGACATCCTAACTAATCAGCAAATACTGATGAATATTATACACTGTCATCAGCAATCTGCAATGAGTTGATGGAAGTGATTCATAAACAAACAAAACCAAAAAGTTCTAAAATGTGTCATATGTTTGGTTCAACTAGTACTGTTCACTCAGCTCCAATATGAATGTATTAATTAATTTATTATTATCATCATAATCATCATCATACCACCTAGGAATCCTAGTCATGGACCAAGATCCCACTGGCTATGTGGTATATAAATACATAACAAAAAGACATTCCTTGTCCCAAATAGACTAAACATCTAAATATAAGGTAAGAGACAACAGGTACATACAGAAAGGCAGGGGAGCCCAAGGAAACAAGGAGACAACATTAGTCAGAATGATGGGCGGTGGTCTCAGCACACCAGTGGCCTAGCTGTTGTCAAGTTTTATGTAGGCATCACATCAAAAGAAAGTGAGAATTTTAAGGAGAGTTTTGATGGAGGTCAATAAGGTAGTGTCCTGGATGTTTACAACAGCATAAAGGACATCATGAAAGCTTGAAGATGCTCTTTGAAATTTAACAAGTGGCAATGTAGGTTGGTATCATTTGCCAATTGGAGACGAGAGTCAACATCTAGAAAGCAAATGAGAGATGATAGGTTGGGGAAGCTACATAGTAAAAGGCCTTTAAATGAAGGCAGGAATCTTGTTACTGATGTGAAAGAAATGGGGAATCAACAGATAGAGGGAAAGCAAGGTGTGACATGGTCAAAGTGACAAGCAAAGAAAATAGTATTTGTAGCAGCATTCTGAGTGATACAAGTGGGACAAGACAAGACCAAAGAAGGGATGTTACAATAATAAAGCTATGAGATAATGAGAGCTTAGTCATGAGTTTTACCTGTATGGATGGTTAGGAAAGGCTACATCTTAGAGTTGTGATGCAGAAAGAAATGTCAAGATTTAGACACAACCTGGATATAAGTACCAAGAGAGAGGTCAGAGTCAAAGATGATGATGACTAGTTATAGCCTGAGTAACAGGCAGGTTGTCACTGTTGTCCCCAATGATCAAGAGAGGAGATAATGGGTAGGGGAGGGCTTGAAGGGAACTATTTTAGCTTTGTGGAACTTGAGTTAATGGCTAGATGTCACATGGAAATCTCAGAGAAACAGGCTGACATTTCAGCTTGGACAGAAGGAGGCAGGTCTGGGACAAAGCGAGAGAAATCTGAGCATGATCAATATATAGATTATATCTGAATGTATCTTTTGCAGATCAAATTATCCAGAGATGAGATGTAGAGGGAGAAGAGAAAGGGCCCAAGAACAAAGCCCTGTGGAACTTCCACAGAAAGCTGGAGGGAAGAGTAGGGTCCTCCAAAAGAGCATTTAGAGAGGTGGAAGGAGAACCAGAAGTGGACAGAATTGTGGAAACCAAGAGAGGACAAGATTTCAAGAAGAGTAGCATGGTCAATGGAGCCCATGGCAGATAATAGGTCAAGGAGAATGAACTGATTCTAAGTTTCAGCTAGAAAGAAATCATTAGAGACTTTGTAAGAGGTGTTCCAGTGAGTGCAAGGAGCAGAAGCCAAATTGAAAAGGTTCTAGGGTAGATTAGGAGGAGAGGAACTCCAACAGTGATGGAAGGCATGTATTTGATGAACTTATACACCATTATAAATATGCACAGCATATCACAGAGAAGCTAAAAAGACAAGCAGAGTAAAATCTAATGTATTCAGAACATATGTATGGGCAGCCTTTTTGCAGTTGTGCTACTAAGTCCAATCACTTTGATGGCAGCAGTACATGAGGGAAGGGATTTTAAAAAGTACTCATCATTGGTTTAACCCTGCGATTCCTTTTTTGTAAAACACTCATTGACATTAGTGAGACAGAGATAGATTAAAGTTGAGCATCCCTGAAAATCCCATTCAGCTACTTGTTTATAGCATAATGGCACATAGTCAGAGCAAATAACAATGAAATAACAATGTTTACACAAATCTGAAATGTCGGTGACTTGAGGACAGAAATATCAAACATCTGTCCTATGTACTAATTTCGACCTGCCTGGAATAGTCAAGTTGTGCAGATTTTCAGGTTACATTACAAAAAATAATATATATTTCTAGCCCTTATGGTTACAAAAATAACCTTGGAAATTTGGCAGAAGAGGAAGCTGATGACATGTTGCCTTCCCAGAGTCTACCTAGAAGAGAGTGAAAAACAACAGAGGAAAGAGAACAGAAATCTAATATGACCTAAAGTAGAAACTGAAAAAAAAATTAAAAAAAGCAAAGCAAAGACTAAAGCAGCAGGTGGGACCCTTAGATTGGAAAATATCTCTGAGATTTCCATTGGTTTGAATGGTATTATCAATAATAAATGTTTTGAATCTATGAAAGTAATATATCAGTAATTTAAAATAGGATTAAGATTTCCTTTTGCAAATCATGTGAGAAGGTCTCCCATCTCTTAAATGAAAGTTATACAGATTAAATGTTTTAAAGGGCCTCATAGGCCCTCAAACAGTGTTTGTATGGGTGCACACATACGTACACACACTGCTTTCCTCCTTGCATAAACCCTACCCCTCTACCTTCCTAAAAGGAGTAACTAAAAAGTCTTTTTTCTTAAATGTAAGCTATTTCGGGGTCCCTGTAACTCACATAGATTTCTTTTTTAAATATTTGAATATAGGGTGAGAAGAGCCCATAAAAATAAATGTCAGTAAAGATTGGGAAGGCGGACGTTTTAATAAGCTGTTGCCTTGAAATATAACTATATGCCAATTCCCACCTCGCTAAAATAACCAGGGAGAATTTCCTAGAGCTCTTGTCCTCTTTAGCCCTTCACTATCTCCTCCCATGGGAGAGGATAATTTATTCCATTGTTATTATTTCTTGTGTTAATCCAGTGGTTATCTGTATTGTAGACATTGAGAACACAGTGGTATTTTGGGGGAAAAAATAAAAAATGTAAAGGAAAGGGAAGGAAAGAGAAGGGGAGGTTAATTATCATCCTTCAGAGCTTAAGAAAAGGCCTCAGGGACTCGTATTTATGGATAGCACCATTTTTACTTTGTTGTGGTTTGTGAGAATAGTGCACAGAAAGCTCTGTATAGGAACATAAAAATATGATTGCTTGACTGGGAATTGACTTTGGACTACTGCTGGGACCCGAGGAGTGGTATCTAGGGGAGAAAAAAAGAGCAACACAGTTTCAGGATGCTGTGTGGAGGGAAAAGAGAGAGCACTGAAGTGTGTTGTGCTCCTGAGGCAGGGCTCTGCTAGAGTTCCCTTAACCCACAGTCTGCCTGTAGCTGTGGGCTAAAATCTGAGCCCAGCCTTAATGCGGTCTAAGGAAAATGGCTTTACTTAGCCCCCAACGTTACTTGAGCAGTAACTGAAGTCTAACACTGCCCTTTTGTCCTCTTACCATTTCTGTGGTCTTGATGCTTTAAAAAAAAAAAAAAAAAATTAACCCGCCCCAACCCCAAACCATCCTTGTTCTGAACAGAAAATAGGAACAAATTAAATGTTAGAACCCTAAATACAGATGACTGGACCCTGGCTTTATCCCTTATATGTAACAGTACCCTCCTTTAGCCTTTTTAGTTAGGATTATAAACACAGTCAACTCTCTCCATCTGCAAATATACCGATTTTTTTTTCTATTCAGAAGAAGCTTAATACCACTGGAAAAGTGCCCCACTAACTCAAAACCCTAACATCTTCAACAAATCATTCAGCATTATATTCAGATTTTGAATATATGCATTCCACACCATATCAATATTATTCCTTAGAACAGGCAAACAGGCTCGCTGAAATCATGGATATTTTTAGAAATAATCATCTTTGTCTTTCACAATCTAAAGAGTTGGTATTGTTCATTTTATACATTTTACTGTGTGTATGAAACTCTCTTAATTTCACTTTCCTTTGGGGAGTGGCTCTTACATGTTCGTGCTACTATCCTCCAATTTTGAATTAAATACTTATTCTACCCTTGGGTAACACAACAGAAGGTTTACATAAACATGTCTTTTTGGAGTTATTTGTTCTTCACCTACAGATGAGTGAAGAGATTGGGAACCAGGAATTTGGCTATATTTTTACTGTGATATTTGAAAAGTTGTACCCATATTTATAAAAAAATAAGACATTATAGGGAATACCCCCCTCTCTCCTTTGATGTGCGTACATTACTGCCATTTTTAAGAATTACATATTCATATTAATGGGAGAATAGTTCACTTCATTTCAGTTCAGAAAACATGGTGATATGTTGTCTTTATTATCATTTCGTCTAAAGAGCATTGGTATTTCCTTACAGATGGTCACCTATGTTGGAAGCTTATGAAAGAATCCTAAATTGTGGAATGATTGTTCTAAATTTAGGGACACATCAACTCCCTAATGCTAAAGGTGGAACCATGCTGATAAACATATTAGTATTTCTTAATTCAAACACCTGTTCTGCCCAAAAGATACATTAAAAAAGCTCTTATTTATTGCTTGCATCTCCATTTCAGATTTAATCTCACTATAAATTCATCTCATGTTAATTTATGTGCAAACAAAGACACACACATTTAAAATATCCAAAATGCTGGAAATAAACTTATTTTTAATTTTGTGCTTGTTTTCCATTTGTCAACCAGCAAATGAAAGGACTGAATAAATCATGCACTAATTGCCAGCGGTGCTAAATTTAGTGTGAGATCTGGAATCCTTTTGATCAAAACCGCTGAATATGAAATCGTCCTCAGCTCTCTAGGCAACTTTATCCGCCTTTCTATTCTCCATCTGTCAGTCACCTGGGAATTTGTGAACTATTCCATATGTCAGGCTTGTCAATCACAATGGAATGTGGGAACTATCTGCCTACTGCATAGGAATTCTTGTTAAAAATTAATCTGCTTTAAACTAGAAGTTCTATATTTTGAATACCATATTGTCTAGTGTTTCTAAACATTTTTACCTGTATAAGGCTAATTATAAATGACATGGTTATTCAAATATCTTTATAGGCTATTTTATATATACAATACATGTTCCACCGGTTGTGAAAGCTTAGAATTTACACTGTTTTTTATCATCCACTTTCAGTTACTCATTGCTTTCACAATCAATTCCTTGGGGGCTGAAATTTTATATTCTTTATCTTAGCCTAAAGGTGACTTTTTTTTTAAGTATGAGTAACATTGGTTTAGCCATTTTTGAGTAGGTGATCATGAAAAAAAAAATCCATTTTCCCTCATGTGTTCTGACTGAAGTTTTTTTCACAATTGGAGCCAGAAACTTAAGACTTGGCTTGTTTTATCATCCGCATTAAAGAAAGCACAAGTATGAGTAAAATTATTTCTGGAGTTTAAAAGTTAAGGTAAGTTTCAAATTGGCAATTTTAAATAAAATGCATTAGAATTTTCTGTTAGTTTACTCTATGCCTTCATAAAGGATACCTCAGTTTAGGACAGCTTTCATTATATGTGGATCAACTAAGGACATATTCATTTGCTCTTCCTCAGTTAATGATATATTTGTTATAGATACTTCCTCCATTTAGGAATCTTCACTTAATTGGGTTGAGGTTACATCCATATAATTTTAAGTCAAGTCAACTAAAATTACACTGCAACTTATTAGCAATTTCTCTTATACCAGGCTTCGGCAACACAAAATATAAGAAGAGCCATTTAAAAAAATGCCTTAAAAAAATAAAACCTGTTTTGAAAGATGCAATGAGTGTAGCCTCCTGGTGGGGGAGGTGGACCAGGGTGCCTGCTGCAGGGTTTGGTGGGGGGTGGGTGGGGGGGGGAGGAGGAAAGGGAGCCTGGAACCAGGATCGGGTCCCCTGCAGAATCCCCCAGTGGCAGGGGGATCCTGACACAGGCTGTCAGCAGGGTCCCCTGCTGGTGGGGGGAGCCTGGAGCTGGAAGTGGGCAGCCAAACAGCTGTATATAAATGCCTGCCTTATAAAAATGAGGGAAATCAAAAGTAGAATTTAGCGCCAAAGACACAAAAGTCCAAAAGCTAAAATTTCTACTGAACCATTTTGTCAGTTGTTTTCTTCTCAGCTGTAAATTTTTGTGACTTATTCTTTTGTTATTTACTCTAGACTACTAAATATATAGGATCCATATATAAAATATATTGGTAAAATCTGGCCCTGTTGAAATCAGTGGGAACATTCACACTGATTACGATAGTGCCCGGATTTAATCTCTTAAATTCTGGAATGTCTTAATTTATGAACGCTTGATTTCTCAATCATATGTTTTGTCTATTAAGTATTAACAAAATTAAAATACATGAGAAACATCAAGAGCCCTATCCTGCATTATTTGGCAGTGACTTTATCTATAGAGTTACACATGAGTTAAGTTTCTGGTGTGCCTAAGCATCTGCACTGTTAAAAAGAGCAAGAAAGCCAGGGTGTTATAAAGTAAAATCCAAGTATCTACACTACAAAGTTAACTCAGCCACACTGCAAACAGGTAGTATTTCTGTTCATTCTTTTTTCTTCTTGAATATGCAGCTTAACACATGATTCTTCTTATGTTACCCAAATGTATCCAATGCAATATATAAAATAAGAAAAGCTTAGTTGAGTTACCACCATTAGTCCTGAGGAAAGAGTTCCACTTAATAGTACTCAAATAGAGTCATCAGTTCTTCCCCTGGCTCCTCCTTTGCTGCTAGCAGATGTGGGGGAAGGGGAAAGGGCGAAGAGGCAGGAGAAATTGCTTCAATCTTTTAGGTGGTGTAGCACAGATTTTCTTTTGCACCCACACTGTTCCACCAGCTGACACAATTATTGGTGTCTGAGAACTCAGAGCTCTACCCATTTCCTATCTCACCCTTTCCTCTCACAAACAATGAATAGCAAAATACCCACAGAATCTACCTGCCCCTGCACCTGGTGCTGAGATTCTAGCAAGTCATACAGGGCCATAGTGATGGGTGACTCAAGGTAAGTAACAATCTTGTCCACGGCATCCAAATGACCACTGATGGAGGAATCTTAATCTTATTTCTGCCTTTGTTTTAATTGGAGACAGAATTATTGAACATCATAACTGTTATACTGAATTTCTCTACTTAAAATAAAAATAAAAAATGTTATGTTTAATGTACACACACACACACACACACACACACACACACACACACACACACACAGAGAGAGAGAGAGAGAGAGAGAGAGAGAGAGAGTTCTTTATGCTTGAATACCATTGAATCACTGTGTTATCAAAAGAAAGAAATCTCCTTAACCTAAAATATACAAGTTAACATGCTTAGATGCATTTGGCATAATTTCATCTCTGTATATCATATACCAGCCATCAAATCCTCTTGAATATAGATATACGTTATCTAATGGAAACAACAGATGTTTGAACAAATCTATATTTCAGTGCATTCTATTCATACATATATACTTCCACAAAGCAAAAATTACTAATATTTAACTGAAATAAAGTTTCACACACTTTATCACTTTTCTATATGCTGTTTCTCTCTATGTTGTTTCTCTCCATATAATCTGCTAGGTAATACAAAATAAGAACTACCAAGCTTCATAGTCACTTTCTTCCGCCTGTATTATCAAAGTTTCTCAATTAAATATATTACACTTTTTATTGTATTCTAGGGTCTGTCAAGACCTATGTGCACCAAATTATGTTCATTATCTATTACTTTTTTCCAACTTTCCCCCTACTTTTGAAGGTTTAGATATTGGCCCACTTAACTTCATCTCATTATTAAGATTGCATATTTACATATAACTACTTAAATGTAAAAACTCCTCATGGGCTACCTGGAAATACTTAATTCTTTTTTTTTTTTTGAATAACACTATACATCTGTCTGTCAGTCCAACTCCTTCCTATCATTTCAGATTCTGAGAAAAGTTATGGTATTAAAATAAAACTGTATGCAATACATATGTATACAGTATGTGTGCACAATATATAGAGCCAATCATGGGTAGCCAGCATAGGAGAACAGGGCTCACAAAAATGAACTGGCAGGAACCAGTCTGGTATCAAAATTCAACGTGTAACATACTCCTTCCATATTGAAATTGACCAATTATTCTTACTTTTTGTTTTCTACCTCTTAATCAGATTGTAACTCATGAAAGAGTTCATCCTCTAAATTTATGACTACTTAATTTCCATCATGGTCTCTTATTAAGAATTTTATGAAAAGGATTTTTGAATGATATTATATTGACTGGTTCTCCTTTGTCCATTACTATGGTGACTGCCACTAAGAATGCTAATAGGTTGGAGAGCTACAGTTTCCTTTTCAGAAGTCCAAGATGCTCTGTGCTTATCAAACCATGCCCATTAAAGCATTTTAGACCTTATTATCACCCACTTAATAATGTATTCTCTTCTGCCTTCATGTTAACTAGTGCTTGACATGCCACTAAGTTCCCTAACTTGATGTTTCCCTAGTTACTACAGCAAGGTTTAGTTAGCAGCAGCAGCAGAACCTATAGACCGGCATGGAAAAGCAGCTTGGGGGAAAATGCGTCTCTTGAAGTTAGGTCAGTGGTGCATAAGGCCCATGGAAACAATATGTGCTGTGTTGGAAGTTTAGTTGACATAAATTTCTGGACTGCTTTGTCCCTGCTGCCTGGTCTAGGCATGCAAAGTTAGGAACACTGGTCAGCACTCCTGGGGGCAGCTGGTTGCTGTGAACATGCTGAGAATAGCAAACACAGAAACTGGAGTCTGAATATCCATGAGCTGATAAATAGCACTAATATTCACCCTGCCTAGCAAGTCTATTATGCAATTCACACATCTGTTGAATCAGGAAAGTTACTCTGACTTTATGCAAATTTTTAGTGGAATTTAAGAATTTGCAAAAGTTTTTGGTCTCATAAATTTGCAATAGGTTATTAATTCAGCTCCTTGAAATGTCACTCTGAATGAACTGGCTGGTTTTGGTCTGCATTGTTCTTTAATGAACATTTTACAATAAAAGATTTTAAAAATAAACAAGTGAAAATTAACAATAGACTCTTTCTCTCTACCATTTTCCGTGCTCAAAAGAGAATACCAAACTGCAACAGATTCTTTCATGAAAATTGGGAATACAACTATATATTTCTTCTCTTCTATTATATTATACCTGTTGTAGTAATGCCTTTCACACTTCACACTCTGGTTATCACCAAGCGTTTTCTAAATGCCTGCATTATTACAGGCACTGGAGTGGTAGTGCAGTAACTATGTGGACAAATTAGACAGCTTAATGCAGCGAACATAATTGCTCACTCAAGGCTAGATTCACAAAAGGACTTAAGCATCTGCCTGCCACTGTAGGCATCTAAATTCCAAAATCAGGCTGCATTGGGATTTACATAACCCTCAAACAGCTGCCCCTAAACCATGTAAGTGCCCCCAAAATCATACACCTTTTACATTTTTGCAGCAAAAGTTGCCTGGGTTCCAATTTTTCTGCCTCTCTCAGTGGGATGAACCAACCAGGAGAAGATAGTCCTTCCTCCATCTAACTCACCTGCAGGGCTTGATCTGTTGAGCCCTGCAAATCTGTGGATATCCGCATCCGCGGATACAATGTGGACATCTGCAGACCATTTCTTGCAGAAGCAGATTGGATGCAGATCCACATATCTGTATCCACGCGGGGCTCTGTTGATCTGGTACCTGTGCTCAGAATTCCCTTACTTGCTCAGGCCCTTATATGTGAGCTTATGCACAATGTCGGGGAGGGGGAACAAGCTTCCTCATAACTGTTAACACAGAGATTAGGGTATTCACCTGGGATGTCAGAGACCCTTAGTTCAAATTCTCCTTCTGCCTGAGAGGGAAGACAAATTTGAACAGGCACCTGCCATCTCTCAGGTGTGTCTCCTACCTGCTGAGGTAGGGGATATTCTGATGTGGGGCTCCGCCAGTCACTGCTGCTGTTCCGTTGATGATTATAAATAGAAGAAATCATTGGAGCAATGTGCCTGGATGGTGTGTCTCACTCTCACACCTCCTTGGTGAGTTCTCTAACTATAGGTATGCTCAGGAATAAGTTTTAGGCTTGATCTGGACCTGAACGAGACCCAATCTCATGCCACCTAACCTGAGCTGAAGAGGTCAAGTCATTTTCTGACCTGATCACATACCTTCCCTGAAACCCAAGTGAGTACCACCGCCACCTCTTATCTTGGGTTGGCACAGCAGTAGCTGTGCTGTTCTGGCCTCTTCTGTGTATGCCGCTGCTGTGAGCTCCACTCCTGTCATTTGTCATGCCCTGCACATTGTGTGCATCTTGCAGAGTGAGACATTCTATGATTCCTTGGCTCTCTTGCTCAGGAAACACAGAGAAGTGGATGTGGCCAGTGGAAGTGGGGCATGCCGCTGCGGTCAAACTGACCACATGGACAGGACAAGGAGAGCTGACTCAAGCCATGCCCAAGGGGGTGTAGTGGTTTTCCCACCTGACCTGGCCCCTCACATGCAGTCAGGTCCCATTGGGTTTGGGTGAGGTTGCAGGGCTCTAGCTCTAACAATCAGGCTATAGAAGTGCTCTCACTCTCTTTCTGCCTTTCATTATTTATCCACTGTGCAACAGCTTCAACAGGAGATACTGAAGGAGCCCTAGTCAGAATATCGTCTGGCCCTCTGGCACTCACCAATACGTGGCAGATCCTTCTTTAAATCCCTTCACACCCTTAAGTGCAAGGGGGCATTTGAACAAGGTTTTCCCACAATCCAGGTGAATATCTAACCACTGGGCAAAAGTTGTGAAGAAGTTTCTCCCATGCGAACCCCAGCTTCCTGTTAAAACAGTGGAGGTGCTGAGGGTTTGCAGCTGAGAACATGTCCCCCCCAATCCCAGACCTAAGTGCCTATCTCTAAGAAAGGGAAAGGACTTAGCCCCTCCTCCTCAGAGCTTGGCACCTCCCACTGGTAAGTTCCATGAGGAGCCTCTCAGCATACTGGGTTCCGTACATCCCATTGTGAGCTGCCTCTCTCTCCCCATTCATATAGGGAGTCTAGATGCTGAACTCAGGCTTTGCGAATCCCAATAATTGTCTGGGCACTAAGTTCCTTTGTGAGTCTATCCTTCTGAAGAACAAACAATCCCTCTGAATGTACATCTATGCTGCACTCCTTATAATGGCCTGTTATATGCTATAACAGCCCCCCCCCCCAACATGGGTATAAATAGCAGTGAAGTTAGTGAGGAACTGCTTAGCTGAATGAAGATGTGTCTGAATCCTGTGGACAGTTCTTTTCTTGCCCAAGCACTGCCATCCTCATTTACATGATTTTTAGCAATGTGGTCTCCCAATGACTCCTTGCTACCAGAGCCTTTTCCTGCCGCAAGTAAAGGCTCCAGCAGCAGGTAATGGGGAGGCAGTTGGGAAGGGCTCTAGCTGCTCCCTGTGATAGGGAAAGGGTCCTGCAGCAACAAGCTGTCCAAGGCTTTCCTCGCCACAGTGAGAGAGACTGGCTGTGGGGAAAGGCTCTGGCAGCTTCCCCCTGCTTCCAGAGTCTTTCCCCACTGCATCTCCCTGCCAGGACCTTTCACTGATATCTGTAGCTACACATCACAATGTGAACCCAGATTGTTTTCCATTATAGCATGTAGGTACGCATACCATCACAAGTGGTGTGCAGTGTAGATATAGCTGAGTCTTGGATACAAGAATCTGTTTATACTGAGAAGTTATTCCTTGTTCTGTAGAAGATTATCATGGACTCAAAAACATTTTTAGGACCACTCTGAGAGATGGATAGAGGTGTAAGGGACATCCATATGTTTTAAACAGAAGGCTGCACCTCTGACAGCACAGTCCCACAGAAAGACACTGTAATGTAGCCAGTGTGTTTTGTGAGTAGAAGAAATATGTTATCAATGAAACAGAAGATTTCTTTTGAAATAAAATAATACTAGGTCTATGACTCCTCAACTGTCAACATTTGTTTTTACTGTTACTGCTAGCAGAAAATGTTGTTTGAAAAGGGAGCAGCAGAAATTTCCTATAGAAGAGAATGAAACAGATGGCATACAAAGAGATGGTATTTTTAAGATTAGACACCCTCTCTGCTTCCACTCAAAAATATAAGCATCCTACGGCTGAACTTGATTTCTCCACAAATTCTGAATCCTTATCTTCACTCAGATTAAATTGTTTCCTCTATTTGATTCTTGGAGGTTGTGTCGCTTCTGGTCATTTCAATGAGCAATCTGTACATCCAATCTAGCTTCTCCATCATCTCTGACTCAACATGCTTTGAAAAATTAACTGAAGATTCATAAACTCATTTTAGTAATAAATCTAATGGTAAAACATTAATTAATTAAATTTATTTTAAATTAAGTTTTAAAACATTAAACAGAATATATTGACCTTATTTTTCCTGATAGTTAAACAATGTTATACATATATTAGTACTCAGTAAGCCTCATTAAAAGTCAACATGTGACAGCAGCTATCATTTTTTTTTCTGATTTTACATATTGGACTAGAATGAGATGTATGAAATAAAATTGATGAGTACAGTATATATATTGTCACTCCCCACCACACACACAATTGTTGCTATGACAAGTCAACTTTTGCCAAGTGTTAAAATGTATGTGACATATCATACCATTTTCATAATTCCAAATACAAGGAAAAACAGCTAGTAACTTTTGAATTATGATGACCACTGTATATTCAAAAACAGACCATCATTAACATTTGAAACCATCTTTTTGTACTTGTTAAGGATGATTTAATTCTTGTGTTCATAGATTCAAAGTTCAGAAGGAGGCATTATGATCATCTAGTCTGACCTCTTGAACAACTAAGGTGACAGAACCTCACCCACCCACTCCTGTAATAGACCCCTAATTTGGGTTACTGAAGTCCTCAAATCATGGTTGAAAGACTTCAAGGCACATAGAATCCACCAGCAAGTGAACTGTGCCCATGCTACAGAGAAAGGTGAAAAACACCCAGAGCCTTGGCCAATCTGACCTGTGGGAAAATTCCTTCCCGACCCCAACTATGGTGATCAGCCAAACCCTGAGTAACAGGCAAGGCTCACCAGCCAGACACCTGGAAAAAAATCTCTGTTGTAACTCAGAACCCCATCCCTCGAAGATCCCATCACAGGTCTAGCACACACCCTTTTGTCCTGGTTTCACTAATTCCTATCTATGAGTAAATGTCACTTCAACTTCTGGCTGAGCCATTGATCGGCATCAGTGTCTGAAGAGACCTTGCTTAAGATCATATGAAGGAATATTTCAGCAGAGGAACACAACCTATTTAATTAATTGCTATTAAAAAAAAGTTAATTTTCCTTAGCCCTCTCTCGTCAGTGTTTATGTCCTTCACTGAGGCAGGCTGCTCACAGCCTGCATCCTTTCTTCCCAGTGTGGTGGATATTTTCAGAAGGTAGCCATTCATGGCTTGACCTTATACTCACTCCCAGAGCTGTCTCTCACTGTCCATTGTGGATATCAGACTGATGAAAACTCTTGAGCAGGTTTTGTTTTCTTCCACTATAAGTGATGGGCTTTGGCCTTTATTACCCCAGCTACAAGATATTGCACTTAGTTTGGAAACTGACTCAAGTGACCTAGAGTAAGAGACCTTTATTGTCAATAAACTTCACATTTTTGCTTCTGTTTTCTGTTTCAAAATCTCATACTTGAATTATGCTAATAACGACTGCTGCATTTATTTTATAGTTTTATTTTGGGATAGGCTAGCTTTCTAAAGACAGTAGAAAAACACCAAAGCAATACTTTGAAAAATGCCACACTGTATAATAGTATCACTGAGATCATAAAGTAAGCTTTGTTGTGTTATCACACAGCAGATCCAACAATGTAATACAGATCTGTTCTGTCAACAGGAAGGAAAAAATATAAAACCACCCACAACAGTTCACAAGAATGCTTCTTAGGAAAACCACTCAATTTACTTGTCTCTCTCTCAAGGCCAAAGCATCTCATCCTTACACAAACCTTTTTTCCCCCCCAGTAAGTACCAGCAATACTTTTTCAAGCTGTTCTCTGTTTTGTGTCATAACAGATTTTGTATTGTTGTTTCCAGAAAAGCCTCTTCTATGATTTTAAGCTAGAAAGGGACATACATTTTTTTTGCTCTCTCTCTCTCTCTCTCTCTCTCTCTCTCTCTCTCTCTCACACACACACACACACACACACATACACACACACACGGTATATTATCAATGTTGAGCGCAGAGTAAAAATACTTTTCTGTATTAGTAATAATTGATTTTCTTGTTTTATTAGGCCGCAAAGGTGACCCTTTTATTACATTCCAAAGTGGTAGACTTGTTAGTCTATTGCAGAGAAACAAATAGAGTCCTGTGGCACTTTTAAAGACTAACAGATTTATTTATCGCATGAGCTTTCATGGGAGAAAATCCCACTTTGTCACAACGTTCAAAAACCAATAGGGTAACACTTCAGTCTCCCTGCTCACTCCATTAATGACTTGCTAATAGCTGTGCTGAAACAGATGAATAACAAATCACAGCTTCAAAAAGAAACTGCAGAACTGGAATTTATATGTAAATTCGACTCAGTTGCCTTTGGGTTAAACAGGCACTATGGATTTTTTTCTCATTACAACAGGTGATTTGACCTCACCTTCCTCTATATGCTGTTCCCGAGTGTTTGAATCCTAACATCTATTTTGATTTGCTGTTACAGTCTGACCTGATCCTATGCCATACACTCCCCTGCATTTAATTTCCTCCCATTCTGTGAGTTTCACATCTTCAAAGCATCTGACGAAAAGCATCTCCCATGAAAGCTCATGTGATAAATAAATCTGTTAGTCTTAAAATGTGCCACAGGACTTCTTGTTTGTTTCCCTTTTATTACACAAAGTCTTGGAGCTCTTTCCTCTCCCCCAAAAAGAAACCACTTCACATAATGACAACTACATTTCACTGTGTAGCCAATTGTTCAGTTACTCTAGCCAATACCCAGACTTTGGCTTCAGTATAGAAGACCAATTAAAACAGGACACTGTCAAGAAAGCGTAATAATACTTCCTTCAATTTATTACTTACGGTAAATGGGTTACAACAAAACAAAAGCCTCTAACAGATTCTAAGACTGATTGTAGATAATTAAGTGTTTTAGTGGGAATTTGTTCATAGGACTGATATACAATTAGACAAATTTGTTCACATATCATGTTTCATTGAAGTCTATATGAAGCTTTCTGTGCTTGGCAATGGATCCTGATCCTAGATACTTTTATGCCTGATTAATTGTCAATATTAGGCAGAAGTTTGCTCATTAGCTTCTTGCAGGGCACATCGAAAATTACAGCAAGTTGCATTTAGAGATGATACGTTAACTGTTAATAAACTACATTGTGTTTCACCTTCCCTTTCCCCAGAAAGTTAGCTGACTGTACATACCAGAATATTTTCTACAAGAACTGAAAAAATACAAATTATTCCCTTGTATACAAGTTCTGGCTGCTAGTGCTGTTAACTTATTAACTTATTCAGGGTCCCTATGAATAAAAACATCCCAACATCTCAACATAAATTTACTGTATATTATTCATGCTACATTTTAAAGTTTTCAATCTGTCACATCAATGGCTTTAAATCATATCTACTCCGATGTGCTAAACCAACATCATTTTTAAACACAAGCAAGTAAATTAAAGAACATCTTGCTGCACAACAGACATTTATTTTGAATATTCCTTTTCAAGGACTCAGTGCCTTGATAGAGCAATTGAAGGATGACAGAAAAGTGGATGTACATTTGTATCTGATAACTCAATATTTTTCACATTACCTTTGCTTTCAAACTAGTAAATTTATAGTGATTAACCCTTCACTTCCAGTGACTAAAGTCTGTTCTTTCCAATTAATTAGCCTTATCATGAAATATTTGGTATATTTAAAACTGAAGCATACATTATTGGCATAATCGCTCCTCCTCCTACATTTGAAACCATTTCTGATAGTTGTAGACGGAAGCCATCTGACATTATTAGTACAGGTCTTTGCCCAGCAAAACAATAGGAAAGAACAAGGCAGCAGATCATTTACATCAGATTACTTTATGTGCTGAGCTCACAATAAACAAAAGCAGAAAGACACCAGAACTTCATATCAAAGTAGCAGTAGGGTTACTTTTTAAAGCATAAAGCAATACACTTATGCTGAGATCTTGCTTCTGTCTCTGTTCATTGGGATAGCACTGCCTCCACATTCTCTGATGCTGTTACTACATTTTCAATTCTTTAAAAGTGCCACAGGCCTCCTTGTTTGTTTGGCTGAAGTAGACTAACACGCTACTCCTTTGGAACTTGTCAACAGTGGATGTTTTAAACGTTGAGGTCTTCTGTTGTAAAGAGACTACAGGGATAATGCCAAAAGTCTTCAGACATAGAGAGGGGTTTTGCAGGGAATTCCGTTTAAGAAGCAGAGGTTATGGAGTTGGTAGCAATTATGAAAATCTCTGTAAAGGAAAAGCTGGAGGTAGGAAAAGGGAAATGTCTCTTCAAATATCTAGAACAGGCACCAATTTACTTAAGTTTCAAAGTATTTATTAAGTATGGGCTTTCATTATGACAAATAAAGACAATAACTTATTTACAGGTAGCTAAAGAAAAAGTTAAGAAGAGGACAGCTTCAGTAGCTAGTTACACAGTCAAAATGCCCACAGTCTTCATGGGTCAAATATATTCAAGTACACTCATAACATGCAAGTGCCAAAAGTGTGGCCTTTACTGTATTCCTCATAACTAAAACTCTCTTTTAAACCAAATAAATGTTACAGGATTGATTGATGGGTGTGATTTGTGTGATCAGAAATGGGAGTGACTGAACAATTTGCTTGAGAGGCTGAAGCAATTCCCAGGTTGATGAGTTTCTATAAATGTGAAGCCCTGTGGACTTCTCTTAATTTATAACAGTAATTCCTTCTCTCCAGTTCTTCAGCATTCTGATTAAATAGGTTTTACAATTATTTCTTCAGTGAAGTTGGAAAAACTGGTGTCTCCTACTGCTGTTGGACTGCAGATTCACCTGGATCCTTTTTTGCCAGATTTTTTTTAAAGGACTACAAAGAGGCATACATTCTTCGGTGATGGATGAAGAAAGGATGCCTGGATGGGACACTCACCAAGCCTCAGTACCACTGCTTAAACAGATGACATTTCAAAGAGTCAACTAAAATGTTAGCTACGGATGATCACATAGACTCTTCTAGCCTGGATACTTTCTTGTGGCTACTAAGGCAAAGTGGCATAAGCCTCATTGATTAGGACTTTTCCAGGCAGTTAAAAACATGGAATTTAAGAGATTGCTACAGGCCTCAAATGACTTATCAAAAGTGACTCTAAAATTATGACATACGTTTTTGGGCTCCTAGACTCATTTGGATAATACAAAATTGTTACTTTAGTGCCAGTTCCATTAAAGCATATACTAAAATGAAGTGCTTGAGAACATCTCTAATTACTGCATTCTGAGAATACTGGGATTCACTAAGAAAGCTGAATGGACTAATTATAGGAAATTATTATTAGATCTTATGAAGGGAGATTATGATGGGTGTATTGATGGGAAAATACTTTCTTCACCGTTGTAGCTTATTGATGCAATCTCTTAGGCTATGTCTACACTGGCAAGTTAGTTCGAATTAAGGAAGCTTAATTCGAACTAACTAAAGCCATGGCTACACTAGGCTTGAGTTAGTTCGAATTAAGGGCTTCCTTAATTCGAACTAATAAATTCGAATAGGGCTTCAGAAGTAAGGCTTTAATTCGAACTAACTAGTTCGAATTAGCCAATGTGGCCATGTTAATTCGAACTAATTTCTTAGTTCGAACTAACCGGCCATTGAAATGAATGGGGTTCGCTAATTAGAACTAAGCAAGTGCCATGAATGGCACTTGCTTAGTTCGAACTAACTTTTTCTAGTTTGAATTAAGCTAATTCAAACTAACTAAAATTAGTTTGAATTAGTTAGTTCAAACTAACTAATTCGAACTAATTTGAGCACGTGTAGACATAGCCTTAGAAATTACCAGAAGAATTCTACTGAAATCTATGGAATTAGCCATGGATGTCTTGGCTATATTTTCCATCAAACTGATGTTGGTTTTGAAACCTCCAAACACAGTTTTCACCACTTTGATAGGCTAAATATTTCACAACCATTCAATATAGCTGGGGACTAAAAAGTAAATGTCAGTGACTCCATTTTCAAATGCCCAGCTGGAAATATTTTTAAGGGCTCTGATTTTCAGAAAGTACTGAACACCTTTCAAAGTAATGCTCAATGAGGATGTTTCAAATTGGGCACTGAAAATTCAGATATTCAAAATATCTATCACTTCTGAAAATCATTGTTGATAACTTTATAATTCCAAAGATTTATTTTTTTCCCCTGAGAAGGGATTTGTAGGTGATATCCTTCAGGATAAAGTTGTAAATATTTGTCTTTTTCAAGATAAGGAAGCTAATTCTTAAGACAGCCCTTCTCTCTGTCAGTAGAGCATGCTGCTAGTTTTATATTTCAAATAAAGACCAGGAAGCCGACAATAAAAGCCTCCCACTATTTTAAAATTATTTAATTAAAAAAAAATCTCTACACTAGATTTGGAAGATGCACTTCTGTTTTCCATATTTTTCATACGGAATGAAAATAATTAAAAGAGCTTAAAGCCTTCCTTCATTACAAAACAGATTCATCCCCTTTACAATTTGTTTGATAGAGCAAGAGATAGGATAATACAGTCCACTTTCATCTGGAGAAACTGCCTTTTTTCTAATCATTCAAATGCTTTCATGTTCTGTGGCTTGCTATAAAGCAGAATTTGCTTCTACATTAAACCATCTTATATATTCTAAAAGTAAATTATTCATGCATTGTCTTCTTCTTTAGGTGATATCTTTGTTCACCACCACCACCCATCTTTCATAGTAGTGACAGAATTTCAAAACTTCCACTTTCCTTTGGTTACCAGTCCAACTAGTGATCTTTCTTACATGTCTGGCTCTCTTTCTTTCTCTTGCTAGTTTGCCTATGATCTTGCCTGATAGCATGAGTACTGGAATCAAGTTACCTGGGATTGGTGAGTAATATTTCTGCAGAAACATGTTATTTCTCTTACCTCAGATCTCAAGTAAGTTGTGTTCCTTTTAAATTTGTCTTCTTGCCCTCTCATTATTTGTAGTTTTGGTTATTAACTAATTTTTAACATTCTTCTATAATATATAGTCAAATGCTCTGAGTCATCTCTCCGTTTCCTCCTTAAATGCCAAGTTTTCACAACCATATGGGAGAACTGACCCTGTGTAGCACTTCAGAATCTAGTATGGATGTATAGCTTTAATTTTTGCTAATTCGGAAGTCCTTGGAAGTAGCTGAACACATTTTTACTAGCTGTATCTGTCTTTTCTCCTGATTTCTTCATCATAACTTCCATCTGATGTTATCAGAACCCCTAAAGAGAAGAAACTAGTCACTTGAGTCATCCTTTGATCATCAAGACAGAAATTAACTACCTTCTACATTACTTTGCTTACTTATTTTTTCAATCCTATTTGAGAACAAAATTTCTTATGGGTACATTACTGCACTACATAGAAATTTTGCTGTTGCATGGCAGCAAGCGTGAGTTGTCTGTGTCCGTTGATGGTCATTACATGGTAAGTGGGGAGAACAAGAAGGAAATATTTTCACAAATTCTGCAGGAAAAGAATAAAGTCTCAAGAAAGAAAGATAGAAAGCATTGACCCCAAGACTTGGGCTATTACAAAAAGCCTTCTGAAAAGAGGATGAGTTATTTCCCCTTAGTTGGTGGTGAAATAAGTTTCAGCACAGGTCTTTGAATGATCAGCACTGATGATGCTTTTAAAAATGACAATGGTTAGGAGTAGCGTAGCCTTTCATCTTCATCCATGATCTTCTCCATTGATTTGCAGATTTTGAATACCAGTTGCAGGATAACAAAACAAAAACATATAACCATATGGAAAAAGAGGAGACTAGTCAATTTTTCACTTGCATTATGTGCTGATCACTAGATGAAAGAAAACTGATATTTTGTGATACAAATAAGTGAATGGTCAACTGACTATAGTATTTATTCAAATGAAGCTAGAGGGGTTTTTTTGGCAAGTAGATTTCTGAACAGGTAAATTCCCTTTCTTTCTTTCTTTCTTTCTTTCTTTCTTTCTTTCTTTCTTTCTTTGACACTGAGAACATGACTGGGCATTGATGCTAGAGGAAAAGAATAAAGAATTATGAAGAAAATAATGTATCAATATTGTCTCCTTCCAAATGCAATTATGACTTCAGTATGTGGGGGGGGGGGGGGGAAAGGGGGGGGGCGAGAGCAGAGTCCTGGGGTAACTACTAAACACCATGAAATGCAAAGTACCTTAAAAATTGATGGCTAGCCCCTTAGCTTTAAGAAGCTGATTTGTTCTTGTTGAAACCCCACCACTCATTCTGGTTTCAGACACCTTGACCTTTGACTTGGGACCTTCCAGGAGTCTGCTATATGTCTACTAAGATATAACTGAACTCTCAGATGCACTTTAACTTTGATCTTAGCTGACTAGATGGGTGGATAGTAAGAATCAACCCATATTGACAAAGGGGATAGACAAAAACAGAAAACCTTTTCGCCACAAGATATCAGGAGAGAGATCATAAGAGAGGGAAGGAGTGGAAGTATGCAAAAAAAAATTTAAAAAATGGGTATGGGGAAGGAGGAAACAATTCATTCTCCAATGGTCCTCATCTGCCCCAAGAGGTCAGGCTGGAATGAGAATGGTCAGCTACCTGTGGGAGTGTTCAACATGTGTTCAGCTCTTGGAATATTGAGATTACCTGAATTGGTTACTTCATAGACACTAAAGCTGTTTCTCTCAGAAGAAAAATTATGGGTTCTTGATGTAAAACCTTGGTTGGGATTCACATGAATTCCATCAGCCAAAAGTTTCCACTACCCCATTTGGTAAAATCAAAATAAAGATTCATATCAAAATTATACATGATGTTTACTGTTTAAAATCATATCAAATAAACTATTCTTAGGGCTTGCCTACACAATGGATAATGTGGTCCACAGGAGTTTGATTTCTAAAGGGTATCAATATGTTGTGTATTAATTGATCTGTGTAGACCTTGCTGAAATGCTTTAACACAATATTGTTTCAAACAGCACTGTGTTAAAGCACACCAACAAGGTCTACACAGACCAATTAACATGTAACACATAAGTACACTTTAGAAATCAGAATCCCTCTGAGTGCACTATCCCATTGCATAGCCAAGCCCTTAGATTTAATTTAAAAAAACAAAACAGAATGCTTTTCTATATAATCACTGGAAACTCTACAGGTACTATTTTCATGATGTATATTTATATGATGATGATCGCTGGTTCACGGATAAGTTATATAATCAAAATATTATTGGGCGTTAAAAGTTTCCAAAATTCATTTACTTGTTTTGGTGGTTTTCAGAAAGTGTTCAACTTCTGATTGTCAGGTTGGTCATATATCACATTCAGGCACGTGTACATCATTTTCTTAGTATCTGGGGTTCCTCAAATGGAACCCCCAAGTCTCTCTTTTTCATGCACTGCCCACTCACCCCCGAGTGAAGTCTTGTATACTGAGAACTAAAATGGAGCATTATCCAAAATACTCAAACCAAACTGGTTTGGGGATCTGAAAGAATAGGATTTTCTTTAATTATTTTATTATTGTTTGCACCCTGAAGTTTAATACAGGTCTAGAGGTGAAAATGTGAGAGAAGTATTAAAATTAAAACCAGGAAGTCCCTAAAATCTCATCAGAACATGTTTCTGTGACATCCCTTAGCTGTCTTTTCGACAGGGCCAGCCCAACCATATAGGCAAACTAGGCAGTCGCCTAAGGTACCAGCCTTTAAGGGGCACCAGGTTAGACAGAACTGATTATTTTCTCTATTTAAAAATATATACTGATATGTTATCTCTAACAACATATGGGGGAGAGGTGCCAAAGTCATAGTTTTCCCAGGGCACCAAAAAACCTTGGGTCAGATCTGCTTTTCGACCAAACAGGTCTTGGTAAGTTACGCAGCTTCTGAATTAGAATCCAGTCATATAAACCACTCCTCCCACCTGTCCAAATTGCCTAGGCACATTGCACAGTGCTCAGGCTCATTTCACACTGCTTTCTGATTTGTTACATACTCTAGATCATTCTTTTAATCAAACACAATTAAACCAATAACAAACAATACTTGTACTGATAGGTACTTTTGAGTTTGAATAAGAATATTATTGTGATGAAGTGGGGAATTTTCTTAATGTTTTGTAGGAATGCTGTATGGCCTTCAGTTTTAATGAGGTAGTGGGAAAGGGTGTTTTTTGTTGCAGAGGATCAGGTGTGACCCCACCTAGAAGCCTGGATCCAGACCGCCTGATCACTGTACTTTAGCAACTGATAGCCAAAGGCCCACCTCATTTTGGGAGCCAACCACTTTTGAACATTGAGAGAACCAAGAGCAGAGGAGAGAGACACTGTGATGTGTTTGCCTGGGAAAGGAGACAAAGGATGGAAGAGGGACTTTGGAGGTGATATAGTTTAGGCCTCTGTAAGAAGTGGCCATTTCTGGACTGGAACAAAGAGCAGCCTGAGCCCACAAGGATGGTGATTAATCCCATATGGACTGTGCTGTGACTTTCAATGCTTGAGGTCCTTGAGGACCTTCTGTGTTGTGTTCCAGATGTACAATAAGCCCTTCTGTTTTTACACTGGCTGAAATTCACTCCAGTCTAGAGATCACTTGCACTGCTCACTCTGGGTTTGAAGGCCTTCCAGAGGGTCAAAAGCAATGGATTCACTGAGGGGGCTCATGGACCGAGACAAGCATGTTGAAGGCTCTCAGGTCTGCTTCCAGGAGGTAGTGGAACCTAGGGCTTAACTCCCAAGAGCTAGCACGCTATGAAGGGGTTCCGCCTAGGGATCTGATTTTTCTCATTCTTCTAATTAAAAAGTTTGTTAGTGACAGTTGAATCGTCAGGTTCGTAACTCCATTGCTCTTCTTTTTGATATAGACTCCTTTGAAAAGTTTATACACTTTTTGGGAATTTAGTTGAATCATCTCAACAAATCTACATGGGTAGTGAAGAGATGCTAAAGGTAAATCTCTCCAAATCTATGCAGGGTTCCTAAGTATGTTTTGTTTTGTATTTTATTTTGAAGGAATGAAGAATCGAGAAAAAAATCAGAAATGAGCTGCATAGGACCATCTCCATCACATTCCAGAAAACAAGGCAAGAGAGGAATTATGTGCTAATCTATGCTATCTGAAAAGTTTGACCTGTCTTTGCTTAAATCCTATAAATCTAGAGGGAGAATCGTTGTTCATTTCTGTACTTCTCTGATGTAGAATGTGATGAAATCTCAAAGATCTGTGACAAAAAAAAATGTTTGGATTTTAGTTTTGGCTTTGTTTTATTTTAGTCCAATTAGACAAAGCAATCAAACTGTTTGCTTCTCAAATTCTCATTGTTTGTTTGATTTTTCCTCCCCCCTACAGTTTTCCCTTATGTGTTCACACTAGACCAGATCCTTGTCTTGTACATTAGCAGAGTTTCATGGAAGTCAATGGAGTTACACTGGTTTTTACTAGCTAAGGATCTGCTCTCCTGTATCTCACCTTTATATGGGAGGTAAAAGAGCAAAGGATTTGTTTTCTGCCCCACAAAACCATTAGTTATCCCACTAACTCTAAAGTGAAACATGTAAAATAAAGTAAAATTAGACAGCTTTTGTATGAACTTCTCAGGTAAATTTTCTATATTTCTAACAGCAAGTACAGAATAGTTTTGTCTGTTACAGTTCATGTTATGCTGTGGTAAGAGACTTTTTATTGCTTCATGCCTGCTGTATGTAGCAACAACAGTGCTCATACAATTTGGCACAGATGAAAACTTTTACACTAAGACACTTAATATAACAATTGACTCTCAACATAAAAAGTTGAACTATATCTGGAAAACAGCTGAGAAAAATCAAAGCACCCCAGGAAATCCTCTCTTAATTTAGTAAAGTGAAGGGGAATCCACCATAGTCCAGGAAAAGTTTTTACAATGATTAATTTCCATTCTGAATTTGTCTAGCTTCAATTTCCAGAGTTGCAAATATGTGACTTTTCATGCACACAAAATTGACTAACACTGTATTTTTAAATGTAAAAGATCATGCATAGTATGTAAGAAATCTGTTATGCATGTAAGAGCGAGATATAAAAGCAGAAAGAGATACAAGTCTATAGTTATATCACAATTCTCAGAAACGCAAAGCTGGTTTCTTTGACACGGCATTCTATCTGGGTCCTCTAGGCCCCTTCACTACCCCTCCAATTGCCTTTCCCTCAGTAAGTTCTTCCATCTCCCCCACACACTGACACAAAGGCTATGTCTACACTAGAAAAAGTTAGGTTGACTTTGTTAAGTTGACTTAATATGGTCGACTTTAAGTAGACCTAAAGTCGACCTCATTAAGCCGACTTAACAAAATGGTTCCCTGAACTGGTACTTAGTAAGTCAACCTAACTGCCCTTAAGTCGACTTAATAAAGTCGATTTAAGGGTTAATCCATGTCCACACTGTGCTTAAGTCGACCTAAGGAGTGACTTAAAGGTTAGGTCGACCTAACCAGCGGTTCTTAATAAGTCAACTTAAGCTTTCATTAAGTCGACTTAAGGAATTTCTTAAGTCGATTTAATGAAACCCTGGTGTGGACCTAACTTGCAAGTGTAGACATATCCAAAGATATCCCACATTCCTAGAAAATGAAGCTATTTGTTTTACAGGCTGGAACTTAAGAGTTTGTTATATTGTACAGATATAGATAGATGAATTGGAAGTGCTCAGATATTAAAATCAAACAACAGGTATTTTCTACAGTACTTAATTCTCCATTCGGATTCTGCAGCCTCATCTTCCATCACAACACCTAACAGTAGTAGTGTGGCAACTCACGTTATACTGTAAATATTCCTGTGACATACTTAGCCAACGTTGATTATTGACATTGTTTTGCACCAGGTTATTTTTAGGTAAATTAAAGGAACTCAGCAGTTTCTTAAAAGAAACTCCCTTAGGCCCAGTAGTTCCCCATTCTCTGAACTGTATGTTCCCCCTGGATCCTTTCATGAGGTCTCTGTAATACTGCTCAGTACTTCTACTGATATGGATGACAAAACAGAATTTGAAGACAAAGTGATATTAAATTCTCTTAATTTCTCCATAAAAATAAAACATATGCATATTGGAGAAAGCTAGTCTTAGTGGCTATATCTACACTTGTTAATTTAAGTTGATTTTTAGCTAAGTCAACTTAACTAAGTTGACTTAAAGTCGACTTTGTTAAGTCGACTTAGCATGTCCACACTTAAATTTAAGTCGACTTAGGGGGGAACTTACAAAGTTAACCTAGAGCGTCCACACTGGATGCCTAGGTCGACTTGTAGGGGCTAGGGGGACCGTGGACAGGTCCACGGTGGCAGGGGGGCACCCTTTGCCCAGTGCCAGGGGGCTCAGCCGTTGCCCCATTGTACCTGTGGGGGAGTCCTGGAAAGCCCTAAGTCGACTTTAAGTCAACTTAGGGCTACTCCAGGTCTATACTGGCTTAAGTCAACTTTAGGAAGTCGACTTAAGCCTAAATTCGAATTAAAAGTAGGTTTAATAAAGTCGAGTTTATTTTCCTTAAATCGACTTAAGCAGCTTGCTTAAGTCGACTTAAGGAAAGTGTAGTGTAGACGCAGAGTAAATTAATTTACAAGTGTAGATGCACCCAGTGGTTTTAATGATGACTATAGTTCTACAAATTCAGGATGTTAAAGTAGATTGTATATAACTACTTCTGAAAAAAGAAAAATCATCAATTTTATTTTTAAATATAATGACTGCCCAGTTGCACTCTTCTGTGCCTGTCTGCGTCATCTCCTATAAAAGAACTCATGGAATGATTCCCCATAAACTAGTTAATCTTTGTTTTGTTTGCTGGCACAGATTTTAGGTTACATATTTTATTGTGCACCTCCCGCACATTCAGGCAAAACTTCGCTACAATTCAGATTGTTAACTGAAAGCCACAGTAGAGACATTTTTTAAGTCTATCTCCAAACAAATGAGAAGTATTAATATAGTTTTCCTTTTTGGAATTTAATAATGCTACTGCTGTACTTTTTTAAAAAAAAAATAGAATTTACTTTATGACTTGCAAATATTTTGTAAGCGTGAGACTAAATTTTGTCTTTATCTGCAAAAAAAGAGAAAATGTTGAAGCAAACAAAACAGATCTCCTGACAAAGTCTTTCTGAAATAAGCTGTAGCTTTGTGCATTCACTTTTGGCCATGAACAATAGTAAACGTAAGATAATTCAGCCTTTACAACCAATGTAGAAAGCTGAATCTGTCTCATTTTCAACATTAGGCAATACACGAAACCCACCTGGGGATCCTGGGAAAGCCCATTCAACACTTGCTTTATGCTTCGTTTTGTTTTTCTCCTCCCACTGCCAGGTCTACATGAACTCTGAAGGACATACAATCCTTCTAGTTTTCCCATCTGTAATGAAATATACAAGAGCAAAAGCCCCATTAGAGAACTCAGTTACAATTGCATTCTTAACCCATTATGGGCATATCAGTTATAAAAAGTGGTTGTATGTTCTGTACTGTACATTAAATGCACCACAGATTTATGTCTCTTTCTAAGCCACAGTCTGTAGTCTCTAGATTGAATGGTCCTAGTCATACAGGAACTAGAGAAAGCAAGTTACAGGAACAGCTTGTGTCCCAGTGAAATGACTTTCTCTTTTCCTAACTTTCAATGGAACAAACATATTCAACAATATTTACTTACGTTGTGATAATCAACGCTATTTTTGATATACACAGTATTGCCTTTACATACATATACACTCCTAAACAGCACACATACTGATTTATGGTATATAAAGTGCATATTCCATATTATTGTAAAACTTTCTTATTCTCTATTACAAAATAAATAGTACTTGAATCCTGTGGCACATAGAATAGTCTGTACTCCAGTGAATTTTACTAAATACAAAGTTTCAGGCACAGGTCTGTTTGAATCATTAACTTTTCAAAAGGCACCAGTTCCCTTCTGTCACTAATGACATGCGTAACAGTTTAATGTAATGCTACTTTTAATTATCAGAGCCTTTTCTTTTAAATATCAAATTTCCCTCTCTAAATTGTCCTGAGTTCTCTTTACAGTCTCATCTGTCACTGTAAATGTCATCACTTTATTCCTGCTTTGGATGCAGTGACAGGCCCCACTCTTATCCCCAGCTTTATCTCTTTTTCCATCCTTTATGGTACTACAAAGATCCCTTTTTCATAGTTTACAGCTGTATCCGCTTTCCACACGTGGCAAATGATTGCCTCGGTAAAGGTATTTTCTGTTTCAATCTTGCATTTTCCCAAGGGAGAACAAAAGGGACAAGCTTTCTGGAGTTGGTTTCACTGAGAAAATTGTTTAGAATTGCCTCATTCCTCAACAGATTAACGAATGCATACAATCCCAGCTTAAGTGCTATTGTACAGCACAATTTGTCCATTATACTTTGTCCTTTCCATTTAGACAACCCCTCACCAATTAAAGTAATACAGCCTTCCAATACCTGCTCCCAATTAAATCTGAGCTGTATTACCTGCATTGATGCAGCTGGTCACAGATTCCTACCACTTACTAGCATTCATTAGGCCTATTCATTATAAAGGGGCTGGTGGCAGGAATTCAAGCTACTGGCTTCACTCAGGGCCCACCAAATTATCAGCTTTCAGCACAAGGCCCCAAGAAGAACAGGATTAAGTACAGGGAGAGAGAATTCATACAGTAGCAAAATACCACTGTATCTACTTTGCTCATGTCTCTTCAACCTCAGTGCATCAAGGGCACACAGTAAGTGTGCAAGAGACAGCCAGTCATGATTGAAAGATAACATTTCCCTTATTTGCTTTTATGTACCTCCCAGTTTTGTTTCTTATATCCCTAACCCCACCCTCCATCTCCATCTCCCTAGCCTGAGAGGAAGCAATAGGCATTGTGCAAAATGATCAGAGGGCTACTTACAGATGTGGCTTGGTCATTAACCACTAGGCTTTACTGCTGCAGGCTGCCTCTCAACACTGCTTAGGAATACTGTTTTACTTTCTAAGATTAAATACACTTTTTTTCTCTGGCAAACGCAGAGTTGCTAAAACCTAGAAGTCTAGTACAGCATGTGAACTGATCTAGGCATGTTTAATTCCCAAGGTACTGTGTTTGGTTATGCCACACAGTGAAGTTACATGGGTTCAGTTCACTGGATACAATGCTCCTTTTAGCTATTTTGAAGAATTTTAACAGCAACAGTTGAGGGTTTGAGTAAAGACACACACTATAATTAGAACTAGAATTTTCTAGTCTGAGACTGTGGTGGGCCAGAAGTGATTCTGTTGCATAAAGCAGGGAGGTAAGACTTTAACAGTAACATTAATGTAACCTTGTCTGGAAAGGGAACAAAGGTATTAGGCTAATGCACAGTCTTAGCTTTGCCCACTGTAGTGATATCATGGCCCTGGCTGCTAGATATTTTTACAGAGACAGTGACAATGGAGATTTCAAAGACATAAAAGAAAGCAATAATATTAGCAGTGACTATGGTGTACATAGAGCCTGAAAACTCAATCTAGCCAATTTTGGGATTACTACAAACACACAGCTTTTACCAAGATCAGTGACATATACATATCCATAGCATTTTTTAAGGTTGGTGTGGATGTATATTAGTGTTTTCCTCTCAATTAACTTCTAGGCAATTTTCCCAGCTAAATACATAACATCTTTGGCAACATGCCAAACAAAACCTTAAGACCCAATGCTAAATTCTGCACTGATACAGTCAGCTTCGATTTTCATGCAGTGAACTGGATGAGTGCCAGTAACTCCCACCATAAACCTAGCAGTAGGAACGCTATTTTTTTTATCAATAAACTCTACTTTACATTTCCAAGATCACTTGAAAACTGCACTATTTTTAAATTTCCTTTAAAACAAAATAAAAGAAAGATTTAACCTGCTATTAAATTAACCCAATTAACCATCTATTTCATGTAACCTTACACTTCTGACGGCATTAAATCAAACACGCCAGTACGGTAGATTTTTTCCCCCCGGTAAATTATGGAAATTATACGCTGCATGCAAGACAATAAATTTTTCTAAAGCTTCTTTGCCCTATTCTTTCCCTTTGGAAGAAGATTATTAGAACAGAAATAGAAGAATCTCCCTTTATCATCATGTTGGGACAAGCCAGGACATTCACACTGTAAAGACCAATAAGCAACAGAGATTCTATACTTGCTGCTTTGACAGATTGCCAACCACTTTCCTGTTTCAAGACTAACATTCTCTTCCACTTGCAAAGTGGGTACTCTGTGTCTTACGTGTAGTACTTTTTCTGTTCTAATTCCCTGATACACATAGTTCTTATCAAGATTAGCTTTGGCTGAAGAATATTTTGAGATGTTAGTATTAAAGTTTTTGGCCTTCTGCTTATAAGTCTCTCAGCTAGTGACCCTAACCACTGCGGGATGGGGAGAGGAAAAGAGAGCGTTCTATATTCCAACAAAAGATGGCCAAAAATGGGGAAAGCTTTCTATGAAAAGATAATCTTTGTTAGTGTTATATTTTGAATGTCCCACTCAATTACAATTCTAATATTAAGTATTGATCCCTTGAGTCCACTGGGGCTCTTAAAAAAAAAACTAGTTGTTTTCCATTAGCATATGCTTTTTTCGATAGGCTATGGAACAGTGCAAAGTAAGGGTTTGACATAGTGTGCTTGAAGAGATGTGTCAAACATAATTGCCCAAATGAATCACTTGTGAGCTATTATGTGTTATTAACTCTTCAGGCATCATAGAAAAATGAGAAAAGTGAACTCTGAGCAGAATACTCCATAATAGGTAATAGTTCCGTTTAATTCGGAGATCTGTTCCAAATCTAGAGCAAGGGTGACTTCGAATATCACCTGGTTTCAGTCTCTCTCCTGCAGTCTGTTTCCTATAGACTCATTGCAGATTTCACACTGGGTTGTTTTTTCTTGGACAGCAATACTCATGCCTGGCCAACACAGGACATCTCAGGCTCTGTTGTTACATCTCTCAATATTCAAGACACTGTCAGTTATGTTTCACATTTTCTACCTCTCACCTAGTATTACTGTGGCAAAATGTCCTTTATATAGAATTCCATCATATGCAGCAATTTCACTTCTAAAGTTCCAATACATTTTGGAATAATAAGGTCTCAGACTCTTCAAATCTTCGTACTTTAAGCCAGAAGGCCATATTCTAGCCCCACTATGGCTTCTTTATATAGTTGAGCTGGAAGTGGCCAAAGTGCCCTGTGCTCCACTTACTCCAGGCTGGTGATGCTTCTGTATATCAGTGCAGCCCCCCGAGAAGCACATAGAGAAGTGCAAATATGGTTTCAAATTACCTTTGCTCCCCTCTTCAAACTCTCAGTTGCATTTCTAGGCTGCATCTATTGAAAAAACAGCATGGGTTTAGCCCCAACACTTTAAATTCTCTTCTTAAGCGAACAGAGGAGTGGGTTGCATGGAGCAAGCTATGACGTGTTTGCATTGGCCTTTGCTCTTAGAGATGCACCAATGCAGACTACAGTAATTTCTGTCTTCTTGAGGTGACTGCAATCAACCCCCAGCTGAGAGTACAGGAGCTATCTTAGAGGAGACAAGAGAAGCTAGTTCCTGAGTGGGTGGAGAGACGTCATGGTTTCCAGGACAATTGGAGATTAAGAAAATCTTTCGTGGGAATCTGCCTGTCTATCTTGACATTGAGGTTTCCCACACCCTTAAGCAACTGAACCTTTCAGAGACAGTGGTGTTCAAGTGATTCACCACTTCCTCAAAGTATTTTAATCTTCTTGTTAACATTATTTGTCTTTTCTGAATAGAGCTGGAGTCAACTTTTCTAGGCATTAGAATATGTTAGTGACTGAAAGGCTGTATCAGAATCATACAATTGAGTATCAACCACATATTGATGATATTTTGGCCGTAGGCATCTCATCATCTCCTTAAGTAGTCTCACTTAAATGGTAAAAAGGAAGGTCTAACCAAATATTGCTCAGGAGATGATGAATAAATGCCTGCCAAGAGTCTGTGAACTATGGCTAAGATTAATGAGTGAATCCAGGATAGGCCTCCCCAATTCAGTCCTACAGGATCTTATATATGTAAGCAGGGTCTGAATGAGCTCTCCCTTGATGAGCTAGCTGGGAGAGAAAGGAAGGCAAAAGGCTGCAGGACCAGACTGTATTTGTGTGAGCATACCCACCCTACCCATGGTGTTTAGCATGATGGGACTGTTTTGCCTCTATGATCACTTTGGCTGGTGCTGAGTTACAAAATGACTTCAATGTTGAATGCAGAAATAATGAATTGTTGTGCTCCTTATTATGTGAGTGAAGGGTAACAGAATTGTGCTTAGCTTGTGCTGACCAAGGGGTCTATCTCATCTGAACTGAACTCAGTAAGCAGGGGGCTTGGATGCCAGACCCCCGTGAAAGATGGAAGGTATGGGCACAGGTGTCCCTGCTGGGTGGTGGGGCTCTGCGTAGTCATGCTTTAACCAGCTGCTCTGCACTGTTCAAGGATAGAGCTAATTAAGGCCCCATTAGGAGTCTTTTGTTTTGTTAAGGGATCACTTCTAAAGGGACATTGTTTTCTGCCCAACCTACTTCAGCAGTGTAGTTCCCATGAAGAGCTGAAAATCACTGAGTGCTGGCAATCACTATGAGATTTGTGGAACCTCAAGGGACCAACCAGCAAAGTCACAGTAGAGGAGCAGCAGAAGGTGATGATGTGCATCGGTGACAGCTGGCAAGTTGGCCCACTGATGGAGCTCCCTACCCCCTGAGCAGCATCTCCCTATCCATGGCTCCCTTCCCCCGAGTCCCATCTCCCCCAGCCGCAGCTCCCTTTCCCTGAGCCCCATCTCCCCCATCCATGGCTCCCTTACCTGAGCCCCATCTCCCCTAGCCCAGCTCTCCCTTCTCCCCAGCCCCATCTCCCAGCTGCCGCTCTCCCTTCTCCCCAGCCCAATCCCCCAGCCACAGCTCCCTTCCCTGAAGCCCCATCTCTCCAGCCACAGCTCCCTTCCCCCCGAGCCCCATCTCCCCCAGCCAAGCCTCTCCCATCTCCCCAACCCCATCTCCTCCAGCCCCGCTCTCCCCAGCTGCAGATCTCCTCCGTCGACCTACAACCTGCCAGTGTGGACGCAGACAGTCGACTGGAGTGTTCAGTGTGGATTCTCTAAGTCGACTTAACAAGATTGACTTAAAGTTGACCTTGTGAAGTCGACTTAAGAGTTGACTTAACAAGTGTAGACATAGCCACTGTAAGTAATTGCCATACAGCTGCAGCTGAGGAACGCGAGTACAGCTTCCTTGTCAGCCTGGATGGCACTTGGAGGGAAGAGGCCTGGTTGCCACAAGGAAGAGTTTGGAGAAGGCACTAGGAATTTAGTCTGTGCACACATGGCTAAAATGCTAGCTATAGTTGAAGCATCTCTGTAAAAAGTTCTCTTAATGAACAGCCTGATTAGTTGTACAAGCCTGGCATTCTTTCATGTCGTTATCCAACATGCAGTACATAAAACATAGTGGCAGCAATCCGTCTAATTAGACCCACAGCAAGGAAATGCATTTCGTTAACAGGCAAAAAACCACCACACAAAAAATTGAAAACAAGCAATGGTGGAACTCAGATCACCAAGAAAGCTGGATTTCCAGTCCAAAAATCTTGCATAAGCATGGAAACAGTGAAATAAAGCACTGAGTCTGTATTCACAGCTGTCCACATGGGATAAAGACAAGGACAAATGTGGTTTACTATCTCAATGGGGGGAAAAACTATGAGAAGTGAGTCAGACACTGTTGCCAGAACATGAGGAACAGATAGAAGTGGTTAGAGAGAACTGTGACTTCAGACAAAACAAGACCGTTGACAATATATATATTTTTAAACACCTGAAACTAAGAAACAGAAGAGGGAATAGATTCATGAACAGATCTGATAACTCTGACATCCATACATAGCTTCAGAAATATAAAAGATTCACAAATCACAAACAGGATTGATCATCAGATACATTATTCCATTTAACAAAAGAGATTTTTGAGCAAAACTGATGTAACCTTAAAGAAACGCTTCCAAATAGCAAGCACTACTGAACTGTCCAGGAAAAGGATCGAAACAACGACAGCTACTAGTGCAGAACAAGTATACAGGCTCAATCTACTGGAACCAAGAGACTGACTGAGAACGTAGGCATCGTGATCCAGCATACCTACTGTGGAAAGCAACACATAAAAGGCAGAAAGAAAAACATCCTGCTTGTGGACAACAGTGTAATCACTATGTCTTAATGCCAGTTATCACAGAAATTTAACAAACAAACAAAACCCAAAAACACAAAACCCCAAACCAGCATAACATGCAATGATTGAGGCTATAGAGACAGGCAGTGAAGAGGAGGATGTCTTCAATGTGACTTTGGCAAATCCAAAGATTTTCAATATACATACATTGCAGAAGAAGCAAATCAGATATATTCAACAGCCTTTTTTGCAAATATGCTATTAAATAAATGGACCTCAAACTCTTCTTAATTCTTCATTCCTGATTAGTTTCTGTGAGACAAGGGTAATTTTACTTTAATTCTTATTTTGAAAGTTTCTGAAGTATAAAAGGTGTGCTGCCTTATATTAAGCATCATAAAACTGATCAAGAGTTACTGATACAAAATCACTTGATTAACAAAACCTTTGTGCTTTGGTGATTCCTTTAATAATTCACTCACAAGTGTGGACTCAGGTGTCATGATACGTACAATCAATAATGGCTCTATCACCTTTGAAATTGATTGTCCTGGATCTGTCCAGACTTACTGAAAGACTGCTGCAGCTATTCAGATTTGCACCTGAACATTTTTCATCCCTTAGAAAGTTTCCATAAATTAGCTGGACTTAATGAGTGCAGTTTTATTTCAAAGAAAAATTCAAGATCCCAAAAAAAGCCTTTCTTCAACTGCTATCCCAGACTATTTTCTGGGATAGTGTTTACATTGTGGTGGGTTTTAGGCAGTGGATCTTCATAAGTACGGACAATAAGGAATGTTTCAATCCCAACACCGCCACTCCAGGTCACGCAGAAAGGAAAGGAAAAGGTTCCAGTGTGCAATTTTTCTATCCATATTCTTGATACTTTCATCCCCATCAGAGCCTGGAAGAGGTACTCTGTTTCCTCCCTCCCCAATTTGGATCTGTGGCCACCAGTCATATTAGTCCTATAGCCTTATGCTTATTAGCCACTGAAATGATGATGAGCATATTAACCCATTGCAATCATTAACCACCCTACCTATTGTAATTAAAAACAAATTATTAGAGAGAGAAACTTTTACAACCACAACATTTTTGTGGACAGACATGGGATTTAATCAAAATAAAAATTCCTTTTGGGGAAATGTTGAACTTAACTATGTTTTCCCAATTTTTAATAGTTCAAATTGAAATGCTTTATTTTGAGCACCAACATTTCACACATTGAACCATTCTGATTAAAAAGGCTGAAATTTTTTATTTCAACATTTCCAAGTGGAAATTTTTCAAAACTTTTTCTTCTGTGATGTTTAGACTTTTCACCCTGTATTGGAGAGAAAACAAATGTTGAATATGAGAATGTACTAAGTGATGAGAGTTCTGTTTTCTGAACAGCTCTGCAAGTCATACTGTTTGTTAGTGCAGTAAAGAAACCCATAAATGATATCAAATTTCAGTAATGTGTCATTTGTTATGACAGAGTTAATAACAGTAGAGCATTTGCCAGAACAGTGAAGTTCAGATCTTGCTTTTCTACATGATGTTTGGAGACCAGTGGTTACGAGTGTTACTGTAAGTTTAATATTAAACAAATAGCTTAAACTCACAATGCACTTGTGAGATAGAAAATTACATTCATAGGCTTAATTGCCAAGTAATGAGGAAGCATTGTAATGTGTATAGGCATAACAAGACAAAGGCTGCCACACTGTTAAAATATTTACCTTTTAAAACATATCGACACCCACACACTTGATAAGAATAATCCTTAATACTTATATAGTACTTCACATCATCATAAGATTTAGTTTTGATTATAAAGAGCTTTATATCTGCCATGTAGGTAAGTAAATATTTTTTACCACTTTTGAACATGGGGAAACTGAGGCATATGGCCATACTGATGTGCCACAGCCCACACAGCATCTGAGAACCTGAGACGGAACTAGAACTCAGTAATTCTTGGTCCTCATTGCTGTACGACCTTCTGAGTCAGCAGTCCTCAATCACTGCCCCAGCCAAATGCTAGAAAGAATTTTGGGTTGCCATTCAATGGCATTATAAGATTCCAAAGAACCCCACTGCCATGCAACTGCCACATGCAGTTGCCTGTGATCATTAGAAGGCAAATGATGTATTTTGCAAGAGGAGGGAGTTTAGGTTTTGCCTACAGTAAATTGTTCTCTTTCTAACCAGAAACTAACTATGGAAGTGGCACATCATTGTTATGCACTGTTAGTTTCCACATTCTACATCACAATTGGCTGCATTTTAAATGATGGGTGAAGGGATTCTAGTACACTCTGCCAAAGCCAGACAAGGGTTTTATTATCTAAGCTGGCTATGTAGCAGACCTGATGAAAGTTGACTCACCATTTGAGTGGAGGAGATAGAAAGAGGGCTCTTTTGAAACTGCTAAAGAAATGAAAGAAATGATGATTTCTAAGTAAACTATGCAAATGAGCTAGATTTCCTCCCACCAACTCTCAACATATGTTCAACTCACGTGCCTGACTGGGGAGTTACTGGAGCTAGAGCTGATTGGAAAACTGACTTTCCATTCCACTCTCTACCCCCTAAAAGAAAAAGATAAAGGATATTTGGGGGGGGGGGGGGCTGAATCAGGGCAAAAAGAAAAAAATTCTAAAGTTTTTGCAGAATGAAATCCCTCCCTCCCTCCCACAACTAAAGCCCAAAATGCTTTTGGTTTAATTAACACATTTAGATTTTGACCATTTTTTTAAAAAAGGGGGCTTTATATGTCATTTTAAAATTAAAGCAAATTTTGTGGTTTTGAAATGAAAAAAAAATGTGAAGGTTTGCATTCCAAAAAAAAAAATGTTGGAATGGGGCATATTGAATTTCTCAAAAAAAAAAAAAAATCCAATTTTTTTCACAAGTACATTTTATCAAAATCAATACAATTTCACATGGAACAAAGCCATCTTTGTTAAAACATTTTTCCAATGGAAATTATTTTCCAGTAATTCTTTTCAAACAGCTCTAAACTGCAGCCAAGGTGTACTTTGTGAAAAGTGGGATGGCATTCTGGCCTTTTGCCTTGGTGATGGTGATGAGAGACATGAAGGAGGAGGAAGTACTGGTGTCCTCTGTACAGCTCCCTCTCCCAATCACTAATATTAGGGTGGAATTCAGTTTAACGTGTCTTGGTTAAAATAAGCACCTTGACTCAGAGCACCACTTTGGGGCTCTTAATCTGGAGACTGAATTAGCCTTCATAATCCATTTAGTTTCTCCAGCTGTGAATCAGGAAGAACTCCTTACAGCTTTGATTGTGGAGCGAATCTGCTTCTCCAGTTCCATACCCAGCATATAAATACCATATATTGAAGTCAGGCTGAGAAGAACTATATTCCTGGAAATCCTTTCCCACTAGTAAAGGTTCTTGACTGTGGAGCTTCGGGCTGTAGGCACTATGTAGCCCATAGTTCATTCCAGGCTTTTGGGCTTATTCAAGGAACAAATTTCTGCTTAACATGAAAAAGGTGGGCAGAATCTGATCCAAAGAGCTTTTCCACTTGGATCCTTTGGGAAGAAAGGTACCCTCTACATTTAAGATATTATTAATAATAAATCTTCTCTGTGATTGAAGCTGATGCCTCTGAAAGCAGACACAGGATGAATGTGATCCAATTCATGTTTTAAATGTATCAAGATTTTAAAATGTAAAACAATTCACATTAAGGAAAATGTCAAAGCAATTCATAAAACAAAAGCTGTTTACACAATGCAATATACACAGATCATATCAAGTTGTTACTCTTTCAATATTGCATTTACTGTAAATTTTATAAATTCTCATTTCATATTAATATTCAGTGTTCATATTGCATATGGACACCATGTGAACATGAATGTTCACATTGTCATATTGTTATGACAATAGGGTTCTTTTTTATAACTTTCATAAATTATCTGTGGAGTTATAAACTAGCTTTATCACTGGCATCGTAGTTTTCAGAAATGCATTAAATATGTTGTGTAATGTGTATCAACATAAGAGTACAAAGGGAATATCTAATCATATCTGATTATTTTATGAGTTATGTATATAGTTGTTTAGTACAGTTATGTTTTATAATTCCTGAAATGTACTCATAAGAGAATGCTTTAAAATAATGTAAGAATATATATTAATGAATTTAAACAGGTGAGAAATTGCAAACAATTATACAAATAGGGTTCTGTGTCAGTATGCTAGAACTGACACCAGTGTTAATTGAGTGAACTGTTATACTTTTGCGTTTGGTTAAGTAAACATGATAATATTTGATTACAGGTGCTATAGACAAGGTTCTGTTTTATAGGATAAGAACACCATTTCCAGACTTTTTTGAACAATCATAATCTACCATAATTAGTGTGTATACTCTAGTTACTATTAATATAGTTCTATTCTTTCAAAATTTTATGTTTTCCAGAGGGCAACTGGTAGTTCCAATGAGATAAATGAAACAATTTGAGAATTTTGTCATCTAATGCACAAGGAAACACTATTTGTTTGTCTATAGCAGGCAGAATTCCTGTTCAAACAATACCTTGAGAGAGCTATGCCAGTATGTTTTTTCTTGTACAAGATAAAGGAAAGAAGCCTCCAGGAATTTTGGTGAGATGGCATGCTGTCTAGGTACCCGCATGGAAAGTTCAGACATCCATTTTCTGGAAGTTCAGAAATCACAAAAAAAGGATGTAATTCACTAGACAACAATTTTCCTCGTGGTCTGTGGGATGGTACCTAGGATGTCAGTGCAGGAAAGTGGGGATATTTTACATGGTCCTTCAGATATGTTGCTTACATAATTTCCTCTGTGGCTGTTAAGTCCCATGCAATTGTGTCTCCAACTGTCAACCTGATTATGGCCTGTCATTCTTTCAGGGACAGTCACAAAGAGATAAGTGATAGCATAATTATTCACACTAGGTAAATATTACACTGGGAAAATAAATTTAATTAATCAGGTTGACTACCAAGCAATCCTAGCAGTGGCTCAACAGTAAACAATTTAGTTAGCTAGTAGTAATCAGTCCTTATAATATATGGTCATCTCTGCAGGTAGTTACAGAAATGCTGTACTCTCCAATAGCATGTCAATTTTTTTCTTTCTGTGACTCCTTTCTCTTGATATCATTTAACCCATGAGGCAAATGAAAGTGTAGTTTCTTCAACATTATTACCTATCTAGGTAAGTTCTCAATCCATTTTCACTGATATCCATACCGAATACTATTTTGCTGTCAGGATTAAATCCATGTAGGGTTCAAATTTGCATGATATCCTGTCTCACCACTGGAAAATGTTTAGCAATTGGCATCACATTTTTTATTACTGATTTGTTTTACAAACTCTTCTTAAAAATGCCTTCTTTGCAACAAAAGGACTGACACCTTTCTCATTATATTCATAGACACCATGTATGTGTCTCGATCTTTTCCATATATAAAAAAGTGCTTTCCGAAAGTCCAGTTTTGGTTTGGTTTACTGCACTGTAACAAGCCATTGAAAGTATGTGACAGATTGTATACCAAATTGTTATTTTCCATCTATCACAGTGAGGTCATGATGCTTTATCATCTGTGGTATCTTTCTTAAAGTTGCATTTTGTTATTCTTGAGCTGTTCTATTTCCTTGAAAATTCTGTGTCTCATTACTTGGAATATAGAAGCAAATGAAACATAGTGATTGCAAAGGGCATAATATGCATCTGGACAGTCCTTCAGATGTTATAAATGCTGTGCAATCCCAATACTTCAGTCAAAGTTATTTGATGATATACAGATGACAGTCCAGTATACTGAACTCATGAGTAGCTTTCAGGCTGGTCAGCATTACTTTTATTTTGGGGGCAGGGGTAAGGAATTCATTATTATGCTAGAATTAGAGTCTCTCAATTCAATGCATATTAGAATTTGCTCATCTGTTAGTGTGCTGTTATTATTGGAGATATCCAACCCAATTAAATCGTTTCTTTCTTTCTTTCTTTCTTTCTTTCTTTCTTTCTTTCTTTCTTTCTTTCTTTCTTTCAAAAAACCCACCACATTCCTTCTTCATATTTCAAGGCAAAGAACTCTCTAAGTAAGAGTAAAATCTCTTATTCTTCATGCTGGATGGGGGAAGGAAAGATATATTACTTTTAATTGATATACAAAACCAGAATTCCTTACACAAATTGTTATATAAAGCCTGAGAACTTCTGAGCATTACTGTGGGACCTCATTCGCAACAGTATATGAAGCACAACTGTCTGTATGCAGGACGGGCTTATTCTGACTGAAGTATGCATAAAGGAGAGAGATCTGAGAGCCCCACCACCAAAGACTGTCTTGGACTTGCCCTTCTTCATCACACTATGTACCTCCCTGTCCGCCTGCAAGCCTCTTCAGCAGCAGGTGTTGCAACAAGGCGAGGCTTCCCCCAACTTGTATAGAAGACCCAGAGAATGAAAATCTCCAGCTGATCACTTCCCCGCAGGATATTTATGCTCTCCAGCCCTGTGCAGATGTCAGGGGTGTGACAAGGGGACTCCACAGATTCATCTATCCCAGTGCCTTGTGCAGGGATTCTGGTAAAAGGAGATCTCTCTCTCTTTCTCTCTCCCCCCACCACAAGCTCTGAAACAATAGCAGTGACTCCCAGGGGATAAGGTGCACATGAACTCAACAAGAACAGCATTTGAGAGTAAGGTCAGCATGCTAGCTCATGTGACAGGAAGGGTAACTGACCATCAACCAAAACAGTAAACCTCATTGTACACAGAAGGCAAGATCCATAAAGAGGTCTTAGGCTCAGCATTGCAATGCATAACATCGAGGTGCCCTGTGGCTTAGCAGAAATCACATCCCTGAGTTTGGAGCCCAGGCTACCCATATTCTGCATGGGGAGAGATAGATGCCTAAGAGTGGCCTTTCCAAAAGCAAACTGAGCAATAATCACCTAAGTTAGCCAGTAAGAAATGATAGGCATCACCCTATGCTCTGGATTCACAACTGGAGTTAGGTACCTGAGCCAGATCATTACTTTTTCTCAAAAAAATAAGTGGATGATGGACTGGAATGTGACTCTTTTACATCCCAGGTGAGTGCCATAAGCAGGGCATCATTCGCTATGGGGCCAAAAGAGACAGTGCCCACCCTCCACCCCTCCACCCGCTTTGCTTTTCTCCTCTCAGACTCTGGATAGAGTATTTAAGAAAGCAATAACTGCTAGTTTTTCTCATTTATGATGCTATTTGGGACACAAAATATTGTATATGTTGACAACTTTTCCCTTCTATCCCTCCCCAGAATTTTTCTGAAATTACATCCCTGCACTACCCGGACTATGGATTACTAATTAATGATGATGATTATCGAGGTGGTGCCTCGGAATCCACGTCACGGATGAGGGCTAGACACTGTATAAACACAGAACAAAACAAGTTGTTTCCCCTTTCTCTATGAACCAATGACTATTTAAATAATTTTAAAACAGTGGAACAGTTTCAACGGGAGATATTTTTTGGAATACTCTATAGCCTCACTTGGGAGGAAGGAGTCCTTGAGTTTATGTACCTGCCTCACATCAGATGGAGTGGGCATTATGAATTTGAGTCCTGTGTCAACACTCTAGCCATTGGACTATAGGGTATAAGGTGTAGGAGGTGGCTACTATTAAAATTTTATGCTCTGCAAATGTGTACCAGATCGAGACAAGAGAAGTGAAAGGGTGTGAGCGGGCATCTAGTTAGAGTATGATCCTATTAGGGCTAGGATTGGACATCAGGACTGATTTGTGCACACACACTCCCCTCCCCCCAGCAGAAATATAGGTACCTAGGGGGCTTTCTTGGTCAAAACTTCAGTAATTAAAGAATTTACGTGCCTGCAAGGTTTGGTGCCAGATGGACTGGGGTACCAAGGATCTGACTTTTGGATTTAGGTACCTAAAATGACAGACACCTAAATCTCTTTGTGGCTCTAGCCCACAGTTCTGCCAGTGCCCAAACAAAATAAAATGAATGAGTAACAAAATATCTTTCCCATCAACATCTTTGGTTATGTCTACACTGGCAAGTTAGTTCCAATTAAGGAAGCTTAATTCGAACTAACCAAAGCCTTAGCTACACTACAGTTGCTGCAGAGATCTACAGATATACAGTTGCTGCAGAGACTATTGCAGCTCCTTGAGGTCCAGACAGAGGTCTCCATCCCATGTTCTAGAGATGTTAGTCAATTCAGACCATAATTGAGTGTTATTTACTATGTGTATGGTGGGAGCAGATAAATACTAAAAATTGCTTAAAGGTTGAATTTGATTCCATCACTCTTCCATTTGTGGAAATGAATTGAAAGACTTTCTATCCTTAATTCTCTCTGGCTATGTCTACACTTGGCCAAATAAGTAAACTTTGCTAAATCAACTTAACAATGTCGACTTTAAGTGGCCCTTGCCAAATTGATTTACAGTGTCCACACTGGATGCCTAAGTCAACTTGTAGGGGCTAGGTGGACCTGGGACTGGTCCATGGTGGCAGGGGGGCTCAGCATTTGCCTCATTGTATCTGGGTACAATGGGGACTGAGCATGGCTGTGTCATGCCCTGTGGGGGGGGGGCATGCCAGGCTCTGGCTGTGCCAACCACACTGATAGGGAGGGCAGTGGGGGAGTCCTGGAGCCCTTTAAGTCAACTTAGGGCTAATCTGTGTCCACACTGGCTAAGTCGACTTAGCCATTAAAGTCGACTTTAAACGAGGTTTTATAAAGTCGACTTAAGGAAATTGTAGTGGGGATGCAGATTAAATTAAGTCGACTTAAGCAAGCTTAAATTGACTTAATTTGTAAGTGTAGACGCACCCTCTGAGACTTCAGAGTCCATCAAGAAATAGTGAGCTGGGTAAAGAAAAATGGCAAATTCAGGCTGCTCAATCACTAAGTCTTGCCAGTCCTTTTAGCAACTGCTGTAACTAGAAGTGTTTGAGATTGATAGATTTTTGAAGCCCGAAGTGAGCCCTAGAGTCTAGTCTGAACTTCTGAATAACACAGACCATAAAATTTCATCCAGTTACCCTTGCTTAAAATGACAAATCCCTGTCTGAGTCCATCATATCTTTGTTCTGCAGATACAGAATAGTAAGGCACAGCAAATTTGCTGTTCTAATTTCAGGCTTTTAGTGACTTTCTGTAAAAAGTTCCAGTATCAGGTGCTAAGACTGCATCCTATAGAGAAATAGACTGACATTGACTTTCATAATGGATTCTCTTTTAATGAAGTTTCAGAGAGTAGTCGTGTTAGTCTATATCACCAAAACAAACAAGCACTTTTAAACACTAACACATTTATTTAGCTCACAAGCTTCCATGGGTATAATCCCACTTCTTCAGCTGCATGAAATGGAAACTGCAGTGTCAGGTATATATATACACATGTAGAGAAGATGAGTCATAAGATCAGGTCATTTTTAAAGGGGTAGTCTGTTAGTCTATTTCAGCAAACCAAACAAGTTGTTTTGTTTTGTGAGTTTCTACTCACACACAACCATTTCAGATTTGGAAATGATTTATACCTTCAAGTCAGCAACACTGCTATGCATACCCACATAGTCTAACAGTATGCCAACATTTTTATGGATGACTTGCAACAATGCTTCCTCAGCCTTGTCCCCAAGTGCCATTCCTCTACTTATGCTACATTAATGATGTTTTCATCATCTGGACCCAAAGAAAAGAGGACCTGAAGGATTTTCACAGAGATTTCAACAATTTCTTCCCCACCATCAACCTCAGTCTGGATCAGTCCACAGTGGAGATCCACTTCCTGGACACTACAGTACTAATATGTGATGGCCACATAAACACGGAAACCTACTGACCACTATACCTACCTAAATGTTTGCAGCTTTCATTCGGGGCAAATCACCTAATCCATTATCTACATCCAAGCTCTAAGATATAACCACATTTGCTCTGATCCCCCAGACAGAGACAAATACCTTCAGGATCTCTATCAGCTATTCTTAAAACTACAATACCCACCACGGGAAGTGAAGAAACTGATTGATAGAGCCAGATGTGTACCCAGAAGTCACCTACTACAGGACAGATCCAACAAGGAAAACAAAAGAATGCCATTGGTCATCACCTACTGTCCCCAAGCAAAACCTCTCGAGCACATCATCAAAGATCAACAACATATCCTGGAAGATGATCCTTCGCTCTCTCAAGCTTTGGGAGGTAAGCCACTCCCCGCTTACAGACAGCCCCCCAACCTTAAGCTAATACTCACCAGTAACTACACACCATACAACAGAAACACTAAGCCAGGTACCTACCCTTGCAACAAATCCCATTGCCAACTCTGCTTTCATATCTACTCAAGTGACCCCATCATAGGACTTAACCAAATCAGCCACTTCATCAAGGGCTCATTCACCTGCACATCTACCAGTGTGATATATGCAATCATGTGCCAACAATGACCCTCTGCCATATACATTGATCAAACTGGATTGTCTCTGAGAAAAAGAATAGACACAAGTCAGACATCAAGAATGGTAATATTCAAAAACCAGTAGGAAGGCACATAGTCTCCCAGGACATTCTGTAACAGACACGAAAGTCACAGTACTTCAGAAAAAAACCTTCAAAAGTAGATTTTGGCATGAAACTGCAGAGCTGCAATTCATATGCAAACTTGACACCATCAAATTACATCTGAACAGGGACTGAGAATGGCTAACTCATTACAAAAGGTAATTAACTTGTTGAGGGCTATGCCCCCCTACAGACTCCCAGATGGGAAAGGTCCGAGGGCAGAAGTAGGGAGTGCGTCTTGCCAACTCACAAAATCACTGTTCTGTCCTTCGAATTCAGGGCAATCAGGCCAAGTGCTCTGGGTTTATTTACTCCCTGCAGCCTGAGTCCGCTCGCTCCCTGGGGTCAGGGTAGTACAACCTAGAGGCCTGAGTCTGCTTGCTCCCTGGGGTCAGGGTAGTACGGCCTAGCGTCCCGAGTCTGCTCACTCCCTGGGCCAGGGTTAATCATGAAGGCACCGAACTTGGTGCCCCACTACCCCGGGTAGGGGTGCTCGGGCTCACTCACTCCAGCGAGCCGCAGTCCAGGGCCCTATTGGTGCCGGAGGTACAGCACCAAACAGTGGGGATCCACACCAAAACACAACTGGCTAGCAGGTGCACCACACCCAGTTCTTTCCCACCACTTCTAGTTCCCTGGGCTTTTTCCTACCCAAGCATGTGAGGTGGTCTGCTCCTGGAGTTCTAGGCGAACCCCTCCTGCGGCCAGTGCTGGTCAGTCTCCTTCAGCATCCTGAAGTTCGCGGGTGTAAGTAAGTCCCTGAGCCTTTGTCTCCAGGCAGTCTTTCAGCAATGGATGCTCCCCTCCACAGTCAACAGACCCACGTCTGCTCTCTAACAGGGGCTGGTGCGACTCCTCTGCAGGAGCTCCCAGCATGTGTCCTTCCTCCACATTGGCCAGCCTTGACTGAAGTGAGCCGCTTCCTTTTATAGGGGAACAGCAGGTTGAGCATACCCAGCAGGGCTTAAGGGGCGGGGCTTCTGCTGCCCATAGAATTCGCTGGGTTGCTGCAGTGCAGGGCAGGCCTGCCCTGTCACACCCCTCTTTTAACATTCTCACCTTTTCATCCATTGCCGTTACAGGGCCCACTTCCACACAATCAAAACAACTTGTTTAGTTTGCTGAAATAAACTAACAAACTCTCCCTCTAGAACTGTTTGAATTGACCTTGTGACCTACCCTTCTCTTCATGTGTGTATACATCTGACATACTGCAGTTTCCATTTCATGCATCTGCAGAAATGGGATTATACCCACAAAAGCTTATGTAATAAATACTTTTGTTAGTCCTTAAAAGTGCCACAGGACTCCTTGTTTGCTTTGTTTTAATTAAGTATTCTAGGTATGAAACTTCAGGATCTTTGTCATTTATCTCTACTAGATAATATTTTTTTTCCCTAGAGCCTTGTGAAGGACTAGTATATAGCCCTGCAGCAGAATGGGGATCTCTTGAGTTCCACGGGACCTGCTGCCATCATAGTGGGAGCAGGTGGGAGTGGCATTAAGGAATAGTCCAACACAGTGTTCTACACCCCACCATGTAAGGTAAGATTAGAACCTCACAGAGGAGGATCTTGAGGAAAGAGACACATATTCTGTTTTATTTAAGAGTGTATTTTCAAAACAAACAAAAACCAAAAAAAACCCCCAACCAACCAACCAAACAAAAAAACCAACCCCAAACAAACCTTTATAAGGCCAGAAAGAATGAAGAAAATAATACCAGACTTTGAGGGAAGGTTCTGAGAACAGATCTGCTAATTAGATGAAGCAAAATATAAATCTCTAGAGGATGGTGAAGATGAAAAACAGAATCTGGATGATGGTGTCAAAATCTACTGATTTGGATGAGGAGTTTGACAGAAGGGTCTTCTCAGACCCTAAGCCATCAGATCTATGCTACTATTCAGTTCCAAAATCAAAGTACATAGAAGTGACTTCTGACACATTACATCAATTCAGTCCCTTGGCACAAGGGCTGTGCTCTGCCTTCCAACTTAGTATGCTATGTAGTCTTGAGCCAAGCCTTAGCCCTATGAACTGCCATAGATCGAACACTAGATGGTTCACTCAATGCCATCTTCATTGTTATTGCTTATGATTTCTAACATTGTATCCAAACTCCAGCTTTGGACAAAATTTGTCAATACCAAACTGGAACTGGAGCTGTTCCTTAGGCCTGAAATAATCAACTCCAAATGACTCCTCAAGACTATGATTACTAGATGCCATAGCATCTAGGTGCCTTCTTGAGACTGGTCATTAGCACTAAGTAGAAAGATAAAAAATAAGAAAGTATTTTAAAGATTTGTCAAAAGGTGAAACCCTGCTCTCCCACCCTCAGTCAGAGGGCACTAGGGAAATAGGGTTGTATCCCTCTTCACAACATTAGTCATAGTGTTATGGAAGTGTGGTGACACATATCACCTCCTAGTGCTAGCTGTTTTCATCAGATCTGTTTTCATGTGATATAGCACGTGGAAGCCAAAAGAAGGAACCTGAGGAGGCAATTTAATTCAGGAAGCCATTTCAAACTACAAAAGAAAGGCAAGCATGTTTCGTGCCAGTAACCAAGAAGAGAACATCTGTGGGACAGATTACTCTACCCTTAGTTATAGTAAGAATCACTTTATTCTGTGAGCAGTCCCAATAAAATCAGTGGGCCTACATAGGTAATTAGATGCTGTCCAGGTGAGTGAATTTGGCAGATTCCAGTCCTGCATTAACCCAGATTAACATACAAACTGTATTAGTGATGTGATGTGTAAATCTAACAATGTCAATTAAGCAGAAGATTTTAATTATATATGGTGATATTTGTCCCTTTGTCAAAAAACAAAAATAAAAAAAATCTTGGAACATTCTTTGCAGATTCAACATATACTCCCACACTATTTATTTGGACTATTTTGTAAAGTGTTCAGCACAAGATTGAAAACAGTACAAATAACTGAAAAGTACAATGAGATATGAATTTCTGAAAATAATTTTGGGCCATTTAGTCCAGCTGTGCATTTCTTTCACTGGTTCCTACACACAAGCAGTCAATTATGTCAGCAGACATGATTCCGGGAAATATTTAAACAAGATATGTTTTCTTCAAAATTCAACATAATTTACATACAGTGCTGTGCCTTTGTATTAGCTTGGCTTACTTGGAGACTGTAATGAATAATTTTTACTACAGCTGTATATTTGTAGCTGGCAAAAGGGTGCTGAGTTGAGAAAATAGGGAAAAATGTGTGTAATTGCATAAATATGGCCGCTGTACCCTATGGTTCTAATTGATACGGCAGTAAATAGCCAACATGCCAGTTTTAACCCAAATGTCTTGCAATCCTTTACAATCTTTCTCTCCTCCCCCTTTTAAAATATTTGCTGCCATAAAGTTTTCCCAGTGTGTTTCCTTAAATCTTGTCTCCCCCTGCTGGTTGTGCAAAATGGAATACATAAAAACGAGTAAAAACATGTCATAAAAAGTAGATGATACCTAAGAATCTCCAGTGCTAAGAAATGAAGGTCACAATTCTGCAACTGAATCATTGTTGTCAGATCTCTGACCCTGCACAGAGACTCAATGACTTCAGTGGAACTCCACATGATTGCAGAGTCTGGCTGTAGAGATCCAGATGCAGGAGCAGGGCCTACGAAGCTATGAGTATACATAGTGAACAAGAAGTCTGGTGGCACTTTTAAAGACTAACAATTTAATTATCACATGAGCTTTCATGGGATACAATCTCCCATGAAAGCTCATGCGATAAATACATTTGTTAGTCTTTAAAAGTGTCACCAGACTCCTTGTTTGTTTTGCTGAACTAGACTAACATGGCTACCCCTTTGGAACTTATGAATAAACATGCAAATCTTATTTAACTCTGGATATACCGAAAATGATTTGGCTTTCTTCTTTTAGTTAAAAAGCATGGCATGATGAAATTTGAACACAAAAGATAGACAACATTTATAGTGCCTATGCACATCTTGATAAAATTAAAAATACACATTGGCAGAGCACTACGATTCCAAATTTTAAAAATCATTACTGAATGAAAAAAGAATGCATGCACTGTAAATCAGTATATTTAGTAAGTTATGAAAAATATATTGAGCTAATGGCATTTTACTCTTGTAAAATCTTAATTGCCCTTAAATATGATACTTTTGTATGTGTGCATGTATACATGTATATCTTATTTTAACCTGTTTATTTTGAGTCCTTTATGTTTACAGAATACTACAGTAATGCTGAAAATGTTTTGCTAGATCAAACATATATGAACCGCAGGATGTATAATTTTCAGAACTAGGTCTACATGGGTTGCAATTTACATTAAATTGCTATGTTTTGGTTAAATGGCACCTTAGTTCCCAAGCAAGTCTTTGAATAGTTGTTTCTTTAATTATTATTTAATTTTGTGGTTATGACTGGTTTTCAGTTAAAGAGGGTACTACTGACAAATTCAATTAAATGAAAATAGAGGACTTAATGGTCCATGCTAATGATTCATTTCATACATAATATTTTATCATTTTCTGTGTAAATTTGTAATGAGTGCTTAGCTTGTATTAATAAATGCTTACATTTAAGCTACATAAAGTACAGTGATTAAAATACTTTGCTAATATTTGTTTATATGTGCTTTAAAAACAAGTAAGTTTCCTTTCAAATAGTTTTATTAGCATATTCCCTTTATTTTTCCTCTCAAAAACTGCTACCTTGGCACTAAGAAAGAATAATAGGTAGAGAGAGATAATAAAAAATCCCTAGACAGGTTTTTATTATATTTTAATAGACTATGATATGGCTTTGCTATGTTCAGGAAAGCGAACTTCCAATAATTATGACAATTATTTTAAGAAACTATCTGATTTTGAAATTTTTAATAAAGAAAAAAAATATGGTAGATTGCCTTTCCACATATTAAACTAACAAAATGATCTCTCTGTTCCACTATGGAGGCTGGATTCTTCTGTTTTTAATACAGATTTTAAGACTTTTTTAAAAAAAAACCCTATCAGATGTAACTGGTGTTCTGTGTCATTGTTAAAGAAGATTACTACTTTCCAAAGTGAACAAGACTTAGTTTTGCAAAGTCAGTGACAGCTGTGCCCCTAAGGCTATGTCTATACTTGGCCAAATAAGTTGACTTAGCATGTCTACACTCCAAAATTAAGTCGACTTAAAGGGGACCCTGCCAAATCGACTTAGAGCATCCACACTGGATGCCTAGGTCGACTTGTAGGGGCTATGTGGACCTGGGAGTGGTCCACGGTGGCAGGGAGGCACCCCTTGCCAAGTGCCAGGGGGCTCAGCATTTGTCCCATTGTAATTGTGTACAATGTGGGCTGAGCAGGGCAAGGACAGTGGCAGGGGATAGGAGCGGGGTGGGCAGGGCTCTGTCCTGCCCTGGCGAGGGGGGTGGCATGCCAGGCTCTGCCTGTGCCAGCCACCCTGGCAGGGAGGCAGTGAGGGAGCCCTGGAGCCCTTTAAGTCGACTTAAAGTCGACTAAGGGCTAATCTGTGTCCACACTGGCTAAGTCGACTTAATAAAGTCGACTTAGCCAGTAAAGTCAACTTTATACTAGGTTTTATAAAGTCGACTTTAATTTTCCTTACGTTGACTTAAGCTGCTGCTTAAGTCGATTTTAAGGGAAATGTAGTGTAGACAGAGATTAAATTAAGTCGATTTAAGGAAGCTTAAATTGACTTAATTGTAAGTGTAGATGCACCCTAAGTGATTTATATGTTTTTAAAAGACTCATCCAGAATCTCCGCTATCTGCGTTTCAGTCCATGATCTTTGCTGAGATTCTGGAGATAGCTAAATGTCTGAGTTTCAACCTATAGGTTAGATTTAGGCTCCTGAAATTCAGCAGGAAAATACTGTTGCTATCATTGGAGATTATTGTTATTATAGAGAATGATAAAGTGTCAGGAAATCATCTCTAGACATTGAGGGTATCTCTAAATTTCACACATTTTAAAAATGCCTATTTTGGGGACTTTCCATTGAGAAGGTTGTTGTAAAAGAACTTTGGCATTATTTAAACTTGCTAGGTCTCTTTAATGCTAGTTAATCTGGTTTAATGCTAGTTATCTTTTAGAAATATCGAATCTGAACTTAAAAATTGTCAGTAATGGAGAATCTACCATGACTCTTGCTAAAATGTCCCAATGGTTAATTACTCTCATTTATACCTAATTTCCATGAATTTTGTTTAACTTCAGCTTCAAGCCATTTGAGTGTTTTATACTTTACTCCGCTAGTGTGAAGAGCCCATTATCAAATATTTATTCCCCAAGGATGTACCTATAAACCTTAGTCAGTTTATCCCTTAATCTTCTTTTTCTTACCTATAAACTTCACCCCTTTTTCTTCTCTTCTGAACATATTGTGTTCCTTGAATTTATTACTATAAAGTATGTTCTCTAATCCTTTAGCCAATTTCGTGGCTCTCCAATGTAACACCATCTTCAATTGTAGAAACCAGAATTGGGCACAGTAATCCAGTAGTGGTTACACCAGTGCAAAATGTTGAGGTAAAATAACCTCTCCATTCCTTCTCAGTATTCCTCTGATTATATAGAGAGTCATAGAACTAGAGGGGACCATGATAGGTCATCAAGTCCAGTTCTCTGCACTCATGGCACGACAAAGTTCCATCTAAGCCATCCCCGACAGGTGTTTTCCTAACCTGCTCTTAAAAATTTCCAGTGATGGAAATTCCACAATCTCCCCAGGCAACTCATTCCAGTGGTGAATCACCCTGACAGTTAGCAATTTTTCTCTAATGTCCAATCTAAACCTCCCCTTCTGTAATTTGAGCCCACTCCTTTTTGTCCTATCATTGGTGGTTAAGGAGAATAATTTTTCTCCCTCCTCCTTGTAACAATCTATTAGGTACTTGAAAACTGTCCCCTCTCAGTCTCCTCTTTTCCAGGGACTGCATTAGACCTTTTGGCCACAGCATTGTATTGTGCTCACATTCACACTGAGAGCTCACATTCAGCTGATTATCTCCTATGACACTCATTTTTTTCATGCTTCCCATGATCAAGTTCCCCATCCTATAAAAATGGTTTATATTCTCTATTCCTAAATGGCCTACATTCTCTATTCCTAGATACATATATTTACATTTAGCCTCATTAAAACATACGTCATTGCTTTTTCCCTAGTTTACGTAGTGACCACATATTCAGTGACCTGTACTCTTTGTTATTTACCACTCAAATTTTTGTGACATCTGCAAACTTTTTCAGTGGTGACTCATAGACTTTAAGGTCAGAAGGGACCAGTACGATCATCTAGTCTGACCTCCTGCAAAACGCAGGCCTCAAGACCTCACCCACCCACTCCTGCAATAGGCCACCAACCTATGACTTAATGGTTTCTTCCGATTATTAATGTTAAATAGCATAGGACCAAGAAATGATCCTTGTGGTATCCCATCAGAAACACATCTATTCAATGATGATTCTCTGTTTACAATTACATTTTGAAACCTATAAGTTAGTCTGCTTCTAATCCATTTAATGTGTGACATATTAATTTTATCTTTCTAGCTTTTAAATTGAAATGTTATGCAGTACCAACTCAAATGTCTCAAAGTAGTCTAAATATAATATATCAACATTATTATCTTTATAAACAGAACTTGTAATCTCATAAAAAAGATAGCATGTAATTTTGACAGGATCTATTTCCCATAAACTCATGTTGATTCATATTAATAAAATAATAAAGGAAGGTAATATAATTAATTGAGTCCTGCATCAGCCACTCCATTATTGTGTTCAGGATCTATGTGAGACTTTCAAGTCTATAACTTCCTAGACCATTCCTTTTACATTTTTAAAATATAGGCAGACTATTAGCTTTCTTCCACTCTTCTGGAAATTCCATGGTATTCCAAAAGCTACTGAAAATCAACCTTAAGGGTTCAGTGTATTCTTCAGCCTATTCTTTTAAAACTCTTGCATACAAGGTTTTAATATATTTATCTTCAGCAGCTGCTGCTTAACGTCCTCCTTCAGTACTAGTGTAATGGCATAAATGGTATCACTCACTGTATGTTATGACTACATAATCTATTTTTCCCCAAATACAAAACAGAAATATTTATTGAGTACTTCTTGCTTTTCTGCATTATTACTGATAATTCTATCATTTTTATCGAGTAATGGATTAATATCATTGTCAGAATTATGTTTGTATCTAATATAATAACATTCCTTATAACCCTTAACTCTGGTGGTCATATATTGATCTTTGTGTCCCTTTGTTTGCTTTATCAATTTTCTACAATTCCTAGCTTCCAATATATATTCATTACTATTAACTTACCCTTTCTAGATTTTTTTTTATTTTATTTTTTATAGCTGCCTTTATCTCCTCTCTAAAACACCTTTTAAAAAAATCAATATGGCTTTCTTTCTCAGCTTTGGGTATCTAGTAAAGTGTTCTTAACCAATATCCAAATATCATTCACATTTTTCTGATTAAATTCTTCCTCCTAGTTGATTAGATCATAATTGTTTTCAGCTTTGTGAAACTGGCTGTTTTAAAGCACCAAATATATATCACCGTTCTGGATTTTATTCTGCTTTCACATTAAAAATGAAATCAAGTGATTATCATTAGTACCTGAGTTAGCATTAATTTTTAATTCTGTTATTAGCTCCTCTTTATCTGTGAAGATAAGGTCTAGTATAGAATTCCTCAGTGTTGGATGCAACAATTTTTGAGTTAGGCATTTGTTCATCTATAATATTTAGAAATTCCAAGGCTATTTTGGTCCTGGCAAGATCAGACTTCAGCTTATGTTCCTCCAACTGAAGTCCCCCATGATAATGCAACCCTTCTTCTCACCCATTTTAGATAAATGCAGAAGGAACTGGTCATCATTTTCCCTAACCTAATTTGGTGGTCTCAATCAGACAACAACTAATACCCCACCTTGAGCTTTTTCTATTATGCCATTAATCCTTAAGAATTCAAGATAATTTTCTCTTGAGCTATCAATGACTTAAAAAGAGGGAATGCCATTTTTAACAGAGTGCTACTCCCCACTTTTGCCACCAACTCAATCCTTCCTAAACAGGTAATAACACTGATTTTAACATTCCAGTCATGGGAATTATCCTGCCAGGTTTCAGTAATACCAACTAGATAAAATTTGTGCTCACAACTAAGCAATTTCAATTCCTTTTGTTTGTTACCTAGGTTCCTAGTGCTGGTGTATAGGCATTTTTTTTTCTGTTCATGTCCTTTATTTCCCTGATTAGTTTTGTTCTCAATATCTCAATTTTGTTCTGAATACTCATGTCTTAGACTCACCTAACCTGTCAATTGTGAGGGTCCAAAGCTCAGGCTGCAGCTATAGAGAATTAAAAGTCCTTAGCCCAAGCCCTGAGTACCTATATCATCTGACAACGGCCAACCAAAGGTCCCTAATCACAGTTTAGACACAGTCGTAGTGGGTGATAGAAAAATGACTGAACTAGTTTTGTACGCCTATCTGGATATGCCATCACAGTCTGAGTCTTTTTTTTAATTTCAGAAAAAAACTACTAATGATTTTAATTTTTAAAAATGTATAATAAAAGACAATTTCAATTATTATAAGTAGAAAAGAGATGTTAGTGAATATGTGTGGACTCATTAACATTCTATGAATACCTCACTGTGGGTTCAGAAAGCTTCAATTACAAAAATTAAGCAAATCCAAAGAAGAGATTAATACGCCAAACATAATGTAGAAGTATGAGCAACATATTAATGGTTAAGCAGAAATGATATGATTCCTTTGTGAGTTTTGTCAGCTGCATAAAAACCAAACAAACAAAAGCTTCACACTCTAAAATAGAATTAAACACAATATTAATTGCAAAAAAACCAAACCCATTACCTTGCTAGTAGGATGACGGAGAAAGCATGGAGCCAAATTGTGGTCTTGGTGGCTCATGTCACATGCAGCCCTGGCTTGGAACTCTGTGACTACCTAAGTAAATTCTGAGTGCTTCAATATCCAAGGCAACCATGTAGTACAGATGAAGCTGCTCAACCTGCCTCCTTGCTAAATGAAGAATCATAGGATAAAACCCTGGCCCCGTTCAAGTCAGTGGAAGTTTTAATTGACCTAAACGAGGAGGCCAGGATTTATTCAGGGATTCAATCCTCTCAGCTGCCATAAATGGCAATCAGATTTCTGGGGAATGATGAAAGAATTAGATGAGAATGATTAAACAGTTAGAAAACATGCTTAGGCTCAAGGAACTCAATCTACTTAGTTTAATTTTTTTTAAAAAAAAGTTAAGGGATGATTTGATCACAGCCACTAACTAAGTAAACAGCAAACAAATATTTAACAATGGGCTCTCCAGTCTAGCAGAGAAAAATATAAAATGACCCAATGGCTGAAGTTCAAACTGGAAATAAAGTGCACATTTTTAACAGTGAGAGCAATTAAACTCTAGAACAACTTACCAAGGTTCATGGCAGATTCTTCATCACTGCAAATCTTTAAATCCAGATTGATGGTTTTTTAAAAGATATCCTCTGGGAATTATTATGGGGCAGTTCTATAGGCTGTGCCCTCTAGGAGGTCAGACTAGATCTGGGGTTGACAATCTTTGCCGGCCCCCTTGACAGCTCCACCCACCGCACCCTCAGCAGGCGCTGAGGGCGTAGCCAGCAGGAGACTCCCTGCTGGCCCCAACCCTCTACACAGCTCCTGTCCCCTGCTGGTCCTGCTTTCCAGGTGGGGGGTGAGGCCATCAGGGGACAGGAGCCCCCATGCGCATGGCTTTTGTGGGCCCAGGCCCCGCTGGGATGCAGGAGCACCAGGGGAACAGCAGCAGCACGGCGTGCCCCTGAGAATAGGCACAAGAGTCAGGTTTGGCATGCGTACCGGGGGTTGCCGACCCCTGGACTAGATGATTGCAATGGTCCCTTCTGGACTTAGAATCCATGGATCTATGAATGGAAGGGAGTGACGTCTCTATGCCTCAGCATACGAACACAGATTTTAGCTACTCAGACAATGAAGTAGATTTCTTGTTTCTTCTCCCCCACCTCTGAATTTTAAGCATGTTGGCTCATTTTTTATCCCTCTCTCCCCTTTGCTTTTCCATAGAAAGTATATTAGAATAAATAACCCGGCTAACATTTTCCAGCCAGCAAAGGATATTGAGAATATCAAACCTGCAGTTGATTGGAAGACAGGTGGAAAGAATAAAGACCTAATCTCCAAGCCCCCCTCCAGTTATGAGCAGTGTTCTGCATTCCAGCTACAGCCGCATAATTCATATAGTTCTAAATTACATGATGCTTTACAAAAAAGGTTAAGAGTAAGACACAATCACTACCATAATTATTATTATTTTTATTTTTAAACTAAGGGGCCAATCTACAAACTTTATGTTGAGTAGTACTTACATACAAGAATATAAATTCAATGAGAGTACCCTTATGATCTGGTATTATGTTAATTTGGGTTTCAGAATCAGGCTCTAAGACAGAAGGCATTAAAAAAAAAAAAGACATGGGGACTCCATTTCAGATAAGAGTGAGTGCACAGAGACAATTCATGGGAACAAATGATGGGATTCTTGGAAGAAATGAGATTTAAGGATAAATTAGAAGATGTGAACATAAGGCCACAGGATGTGAGAGGTTGTTCCAGGTACTGGAGGCAGCTTGGCATAAGATATAAAGCCAAAGATAAGAGAAAGATCAAGAAAGAAATAGAAGATGGTTTGGGAGGAAGTTGAGAGGCAAGAGTTCTCTCTCTCTCTCTCTCTCTTTCTCTCCTCTCCTCGCCCTCCTCTCCCCCCGAACAAAGAGAGGAACAGGGGCTAAAACATGAAAGATAAGCAGGAGACTTCTCCCAGGAAAGTGAAGTAGAACAAAGGAGCACCCACCGACAAAGTCCATTGTTTCCCTGAGTTCTCAGTTTGCTGGAAGAAGAAAGGCAAGACTGGTAGTGTACTGGAGGAATCCATTTCAACATTGCAAAAGGTGGCTGCTACTTGGGTCAGCATAGTTCTTAGCAGACCTTGAGACTATTAAGATGGACTAGATAATAATGAGGACAAAATTAGTATAAGTATAAAGCAATAAAAAAATACACAAAGTTGGTAAACACAAGTGCACAAAGGAATATAAATATATTAAAATACTTTCTGTGATAAACAGTATGCAAGCATATATTTAAATACCCCATTGTAATGCATATACACAAAGTGACAGACTAATGCGTGCCTAAGTTTATTTCTCTTGAGTTTTGAGTGTTTGAATCATGAAGCTGTAACATTTTCTTATAGTTTTTTCATAGAATACATAATTCCTGTTACTTAAATATAGAATTTAAAAAAAAAATGTTTGAAAAAAGTCTCTTAGGTTGACACGTTGTTTGCCAAGTTTTAACCTGGAGTAATACTTTTTGGCTTAGTTATAAACCTCTGAAAGATATCATTCATATTGATGCATCTTTGGACACAAAGTTGAAGTGCACTACATAAGCTTTCATCTGTAACAGGATACCGTAGAGAAATACATTTCTATATCTTATTTAGAAGAATAGCCAAGATTTCAAAAAAAGAGTGCCCAAATTAGGGTTCCAAGTCCTAATTTAGGTGCTTAAATAAGCGATCGGATTTTCTCAGCTGCTGAGCAATCCCACTGTCCACTAAAGTGTAACTATCTTCTGGCACCAGCATTGAATGAATATTCTACATATGGATAGCTATATACTGTAAATATTCTCTTAATATCTTCATTTTACACAATGAGCAACTCCTGATTTTAGAAACGAATAGATGCTAACATTTGAACCAATCAAGGTTGATGATATTCTTTAGCCAGCATCATTTATGTCCGTATATGATACAGAAATCAAATGTGCATAGTCAAAGTCAATTTTAAATTATGGGTCTGCTTCTCCTCTCACTTACATTGGTGAAATTCCATTAACTTCAAGTAGAGTTACTCTTGATTTACTCTTGTATAAGTGAAAAGAGAACCAAATTCTTTAGTAGTAGATTATTTGAATGAATAAAAATGGATTAACCTGAGCCATTCAAGACCTCTCAACTAAAATAGTTACCAGCTGTCATTTCTGATTTTCCCTCAGAACTATTATTACAGAAGAGGAAGATATTGATATGATTTATCCAAATGGCACTTCATGCTATCCATCATTAACCTGGTTTTAACACTCGACGAATCTGACACCCCTCATTCAGGCAAAATTTTCATTGACTGCAGTGAGATCTGTGCCTGAGTAGGCAATATAGGACTGGTCTTCTATCAAGCACTAGTACAAAGCAGGCATCGGTTTTATTTTGTAAAGCAATAGCGTTTGCTTAAGTGGTATAAAGAGCACAAAACATAAGATATGATAAAACTCATCTGATCTTTTGCCTTCTCCCATCCAAGCTTCACATCCTGCATTTCTACTCCAGTGATTCTGTAGCCTGATATATACACAATAACATTTGTCAAAAGCTGTGCCTCTGTGCTGACCACCTATAAAGAAACGTTCTTTTCTGTAAGCCCTGGCTTTGCACACAGCCAATCAAGTTTCTGCATGGTTTGTGCCGGACAATGTTGTACAACCAGTTTCAAAACACGGAGCTGCTCAGCATGGCCGCACATGTGCAACCTCAAAGGGCGAAAGAAAATGGGACAAGGCAGGGGTCAGTGACAAGTGGCCATGCACGGTTGGTGTACGGGTGAAGTGGGGTGGAACAAGGGCAATAGAAATGATGGGATTTTGTTTTCCCATGCTCTGACAGCAACTCATGGAAGGCATTCCCTCTCTCTCACACATATACTGCAATGTGCACTGCCTCTTGGCGAAGAAGAAGGCAGTGCCATAAAAGGCTAAGTGCAGCTCAGTTACAGACCTGAGGGCAACATGTGTTTAGTGACAGAGGGCGCAGGAAACACTGAATATATCAGTTAATACTTCAGACATTATTTTCCTACTATAGGTTTCTCTTTAATCCTGCAAATGTATTGCATCCAAACAGATTTTCCTAGACTTCCGGAAAAAAATATAGGGTGCACACAATATTGTTCATCATGTATGGCTGATCATTATATTTTCTTGTTAAATCATAAAATTGAGACTGGAAAAGTATGTGTTATATTACATATATTTTGTATATCTGATGCAATACATTTTTTATTAAAAATGAAATAAATGCTTTCAACAAAAATGTGCGCTTTATCTTTTTGCTTTACTATGAACAAAGATCATGGAACAGATTGTAAGCAAGGCAAATTACATGTCTGTTTACAGTTGTGTTCCACATTCGAAATATCATTTGCAAACTATTCCCCAAAGAAATATGTATCAAACTTTTGGAAAAAAAAATGATCTGATGACAATCTGTTTTCATTTCATTTCTTTCAGATGTTGATTGATATTTCATCTGCTTAGATTCATTTCTTCAACTATAGCTATTTATTGCTTCCCGTTCACTGCCCATTTATTTTCTTTTGTTCCTTTTTTGCTTTAATGTTCATTAGCTATATTATTTGATTTAATGATACAATCACAATGAAGAGAAAAATAATCCAAATCTGTCTGAACAGGATTTTACATTTCCTTTGTAAGCACTCTAGTTCTGACAAAATATAAAGCAAAATATATTTTCACATTATAGTTTAAAAATCTAGTACCATTCCAAATTCCTTCATTTACATGCACATTTGATTTGCAAGTTCTGAAATAGATTTGTATGGATACCTTTCAGAGTACTTTTTATGGATGCCTTTACACATCCTAATACTGCAGTGCTTTTACAAATAGAGGTTTTCCATCTTTTTAGAAGTACTATGGTGGTGGAGCAGATAATGACTTGCTGGAACTTTTAGGCTGAAAGATAAATCACCTTTAAGTAGAACAACTCATGGCTAATGCTCAGGTGATGCTGTATCCTGCAAAATACTTGTGGAAGGTTAAAATTATTAACCGTATTGTAAGACAGAACCTCGTATAAATTGGGATTGCTGAACTGACTACAATGGTGCTATATTGCATACAGGAGCCGAAAATCTGGGCTTCTACAAATAAAATAGTGTCTATATTTTAACTACTCCCATTACTATAAATGACAGAAACATTTTTTGTTGAGTAGTAGCACTAGAAAGTCAAAGCCAAAGCCATCTCTTCTCCATCTCAAAACATAACAGGCATCACTCTCCTCTCACTTACACTAGTGTAAATCAGAACTAACTTCTTAAGTCATTAGTGTTACATGACAAGTGTAGAACAGAATCAGATCCTTTAAGATAGACACAAGGCATACATTTGAAAACACTATCCCTCAATCAATATCTAAGTGCTGGTTTAGTAAAATTAATATCACTGAGTATATTATTTTAGCTTTTAACAGTTCTACTCATGAAACAATGGTATATTTGTAAGACAGAAACTAAACAGAGTTCCTGGTGAAAATCTCTTGTTGTCCATAGATACATTTCACTAGGGATACATTTGGCCAAAAGCGTTAAAGGAAGAAACCAATAACGTTACTATGTAAGCTTGGTGTATTAGCATGTAATATGTGCTTACAAAGCTAATTAATCATGATGATTAATTGTAATGAACAGCAAACAAAAAATTTCAGGAAACCCAATTACTTGTCTATATTATAAAGACTGACTAAATGCATACATATGTAGCTTGCTAATAAAGGATAAGGATCACTGGTGAGGCAGGTTGCAGAGCTTGAGAAAAGTAGTAGTTGCTCAGTGAAAATCCTTTTGGCAGCTATTGACCTTTGAGTTCCTAACTTAAAGGATACAAAAACACCACAATGTTCTCTAGCAATTTTTTCCTGATATAACCTGCTGGAAAGGGGACAAAATATCCTGAAGCCATTTTTCATGCACAATTTAACAATTATGTGGTCAAAGGACAGATGATTCTGTTAAGCTACTGGGAACTGTAGATGTTTACAGACTTTACGCATTTTCAAAGGAATCTAAAAATCTAACACAGCATAATCAATATCAGGACCAATTCTCCTATACTGAGATAAATTATATCTAGTGTTGTACTGTGAAGACAAAACTAGAAAGAAAAAGGGGATCCAGATGGCTGACCAAGCCAAAGAAATGAAAACCTCAGAATTGGCAGGTCTGAATTAAATGTTAGAATGTTAAGAAGATAATAACTCTCACATTTAAACTCTACAAAAGACCAGTGTCAGGGATCTATTATAGATTAATAAATGACTGTGATTGAGAAAAATACAATTTTAAGCTTATTTCATACTCTAATAGAAAGTTTTCTAATTCATATCAAAAGTTAATTCGGAAACACCACTGTAATCAAGTAATATTAGCACAAACTTCAATCATATCTTAAAATTTCTACTTTTACTAATACAGACAATTCTTGACATAACGTTATTTTCTAAGTGAAAAACTTGCAGTGTAATAATTGTTTATTTGCCAGGCAGCTTTATCCCCCCACACATGGAGTTTGTATTTCTTTTTTTTCATTTTCATTTTCATTCGTTTTTTATTTCTTTTTTTTGTTGGGAAATATTGTCTTCACTCCTTAACATCAACTTTCCTAGTCATAGTTAAGAGGTAGAGAGCTAAAGAGAGAGAAAACCACAAACTCTTCACCACCACAGCTTCACTTCTAACTGATTGTTTCCACACTCTTCGTAAATTCAATCACATGTAAAGTACAGTATGCCTGATTGGGTCTCCTTCACCCTAACTATTCTCTACTGCAGGGGTTGGCAACCTTTGCTGACCTCTGTGCCAGCCCCTCCTTCTCAACCCTCAGCTGGTGCCGATGGCCCACTCATATAAAGAAGCCACCTGGAGTGGCTCCTCTTGGCAGAGTGCCTGGGGCCCCCTATCCCCATGCACACCATGGAAAGAAGTTGCCTGGAGTTACTTCTTTTGGCAGCGGCACACCACAGAGAGGAGTCGCTCTGGGCGGCTTCTTTACACGGTGTGCCTGGGGCATGGACATGGCAGGGACCTCTGCACTGCAGCCACCCCTGAAAGAAGCCACTTGGAGTGTCTTTTGGTGGCAGGAGTGGCAATTTCTGTGGCGCCACAGAGGATGCCGAGTGCCGCCCCAAATGGGCTTGTGTGCCACTGTTGGCACGCATGCCGGGGGTTGCCTACTCCTGCCCTACCGACTGGCATTGCTTGCCAACTGATGCAGGAAGCAAGACAAACAGCAGAAACAGCATCTCTGCTGTTTTGGTAGCCCTTTGCTATTGCCAGTGGAACAGCTGCTCTTTCAACGCCTAGTGAGTGTCCTGAGAACGTTAAAGAATGTACCTATAACAGTGAATCAAATGAGAGATGTCGCTAACATAATATAATAGGTGTGTGTTGGTCCATACATTGAAATATTGCGTCAGAATCAACATACAAATCCTTCACATCATTTTGGAAGAGCCTGAAAAAAGTGAAAAAAAAAAAGTGGGGCTGGGGGGTGGGGGGAAATCAACCCTACCACAGTACTTAATCCTACTGCACACTCAAGGGAAATGAAATGATGACATTGAGACATTAATCTGAACAGATCAGGAGAATGTTGTGTACATCACTGAAAGAAGTTAATAAGGATGCTGGAACTCTTAAGCCACCCTCTGTATTTCATGCCAGGCTTTATACTATGGTTCCTATTCAGCTAGGACGTATACCTCGTACATGCACATGAGCATGGTTTTAGCATATTTTAAAATGTTATAATATCTGTATTACACAGAACTGGCAATCACCCACCTCACGGGATTTCTCAACATTCACCACACTATCGGGCTGGTTCCGTCTTGAAAGAATGTACAGTGCCAAAAGGAGGCTGAGGAGATAGGAAGAAAGGGGAAGACCTTTTCCAAATAATGAATTTGCAGCAAATTCACAAAAATGCAAAGCTTAAAAAATTAAAAAGTGGACATGTAAACAAACTCTGGTACTATAGAAAATAACCTATACAAACATATCACTGACTTTGACAGTATTGCAGGGAGCAGTGTGGGGGGAATCATTTCTAGAGAAGTATGAACTGTTTTTGAACAATTTCTCCATTGTACAGGGCAGAAACAGCCTTTCCTTCCAAGTCACAGCCCTTTTGTTCCCTGTTTTTCTTGAACCAACAGATTGAACGCAGCCATCTGTTTTTCAGTGATTGAGATCGATGTTCCTCATGTTAGCAGGTGAAAATGAAAAGCGAGCCCACTGTTTCACTGCCCAAAATTGGGCAGTGGCACCTACAGTCCAAGCTGTGAAAACAGAAACTTTATAGGACTTAGGAGCAGTACCACCAGCAGAAGCACCAGATGCCTCATATGAGCAATTCTCCCATCCTAGGCAATAAAATCAACCATTGCCTTAATATTTGAAATGTTTGGAGGCTGAACCTATTATTGAATGTGATATAAAATGTACATCATGATGAATGTGTATATTAATGTTCTTACACTTAAATGCCAGGTTCCAGCTGTTCCCCAGTGTTTTGAATCCTAACACCTATTTTGATTTGCTGTTACAGCCTGACCTGATGCTATGTCATACACTCCCCTGCATTTAATTTCCTACCACTCTGTAACTTTCCTATCTTCAAAGCGTCTGACGAAGTGGGATTTTCTCCCACGAAAGCTCATGCGATAAATAAATCTGTTAGTCTTTAAAAGTGCCACAGGACTCTGTCTTAAATGCCAGGGGTTACTCTACCCCATTCATATGCCATGTTTTCAGATTTGTTGAATGTTCTTTATTTTGTAATCCCCAATGTGTTCTAGGTACTTCACAGAAGTAAGAAAAGATGTTTTCTCCCACAAGGAGCATATTATCACACAAGGAGCAGAAGACAGGTTAGTATGGGATACAATAAAAGTAAGTTATCTATCTAGTGGTAATGTTCAGACTACATTCATGGATTCCAAGGCCAGAAGAAACCACTGTGATCATCTAGTCCGTCCTCCTGTATAACACAGGCCATGGAACTTCTCCACAATAGTTCCCAGAGAAGATCTTTTAGAAAAAACACCCAATCTTGATTTAAACTTTATCAGGAAGGGAGAATTCGCCACCAATTTGGTAAATTGTAAATTGGTAAATTGTTCTAATGTTTCAGCATGCAATTGAAAGAGTGGCCACATGGTCCAGTAGATAGGGCACTGGACTGAGAGTCAGGAAATTTGATTCCAGCCTCTTCATCCCATTGACCGGCCGTGTGACCTTAGGCAAGTCACTTAATCTCTCCATGCCCCTTCCACCTTTTGTTTATTTAGACTAAATTCTTCAGCAGTAGAATTGCTCTCTTACTATATGTTTGTACAGTATACAGAATTAGGGCCCTGATCTAAGTTGGAGCTTCCAGGCACTACTTTATACTACTGCCCCCACACCCAACCACCACCTCCCCACAGTCCACTTTTTTGTTTATGGTCCTCCAACTCTCTCTCTCTCTTATAATAATTTTATGAACTTCATGTTGGGACTAACAGGCCACCTGGAAAAAATAAGTTTTAAGAGGGACCTGAAGGATGAGAGGCCATAGGTACCAAAGACTGAGTCAAGGAGAGCTACTGGAAGAAAGATACAGCTACGAAACTAGAAGTCAGTTGCTGAGCTTGTGTTCTGTCAGGACATTCAGGAAATTATTGCATAGGCAGATGGAGATGGGAGCCAATATGTAGACGGAAAATAGAGTGAAGAGATAGATTTGCAAGCCATCAGTACAGCACGAGTAATTGAGCACATGAAATTAAATGAGACATCAAAGGAAAGAGAGAGAAGAGATTCAATAACAGAGCCCTGAATTACTCAGATAAATAGTGGGAGGCTGAAGATGATGTGTAAAGCGCTGTCATGGAAGTGGAAGAGAGAGCATCTCTAGGTGAAAGTTCACAATCTCCAAAGCCAGAAAAGGTTGGAAAAGGATGAGAAAATAGAAGGTGACTTTGGATTTAGCTTAATAAAAAAAGCAATTGGTAAATTTGACTGCGAATGGCAAACATGGAAGCCATGTTATAAGGATTACAAGGAATTCATTTTGTATAGAAAATGCATCCAATGTATCTATCTTTCCAATTAAAAGATAAAAACACAGAAATAAGCACAGGACATCAGAAAAGACTACTGAAGCTCATTTAAAAAATGTTTTGTTATTAACTCATAAACTCCTACTCTTAAATATGAAAAATGCATTATTAGAAATAATAAAAATAAAAGATGTAAACTGATTTCCCAGTGTAAACTGTACTTTTAAAAATCAAGTAAAATTATTTCTGCATTGTTTTAAAAATTTCTAAATATGAGAAAAAAAACAGAATTTTTTTTTAATGTTCTCAGTGAAAGCGGAAACTTACTAACAAGGGGACTATTCATAAAAAATTATACACTCAGGATGCCCATGTCATCACTTAACAAGCGAGTATTTTGCTCTTCTTCAAAACACCTGCATCAATACACAACATAAGTGGCTATATTAATGTACATGTCTCTGAATATTGAAGAGGGCTTCTTTCTGGATATGTAAATATTTCCTTAAATGGGAATACAATAGCAAAGTAACTCCCAAGATGGATTGTATCCTTTAAGGATCAAACTAAGAAATGCAGCAGTGCTTTTAAAGATATTATCGGTTTCCTTCTTTGCAGACCACCCCCAGAAAGGAGGCAAAGGAGAACTATATTGGAACTCATTTACCTGTGGTAGTGAACCACCCACAGATCTTTAAAAATAGCTGTTTCTCACAGATACCCAGTATGCATCAAGTACTTTTCTACGTGCATCTCTCATAGCCCATTAACATAATACAATGCAGTATGTATATATACCTTTTAAAACTGTTGACAGAAGTCCAAAATAGTCAATACAATACTAATATAACTGGATGGATAGTATGCTTTTCACTGATCCCTAAAATACTTCTTTCTCTGCTTCACTTCTGCTTAACAAACAAGGAAATTACTATCAAACAAAACAGATCTCCATCAGGACTACCTGAGGTGCTGCACTCAAGGTAAAAATGGGTATACCTTAACGTTTCAGTGGTTTTGCTCTGATAAGCACCCAAAATGTTAATCAAGCTTACCGAGTCTTCAAAAGTGGATATTTTGGAAGAATCGCTCTTGTGAGTTTATTGGCCATTCCCATTTCCACCTAGCCTGGAATTAAGGTGAAAACTACACGGTAGAGAGCCATACAGATATGAAAAGTACTTTTCAAATTATATAGATAAACATTTTCAAACCACAACATTACTGTGGCTTAAGTGTTGGATGAAGGTTTCAGCCAAAAACTAAATATATGTCGTTATCAAGTAGTGTGAATTCCTTCCTTGGCTGGTATGTAAAGTCTTTTGTTTGTTGACCTGGGATTAATGTGACAACCTACTTTTCAAAGAAATAAAAAGACAATGGTGTGAAAAATGAAGGACAAATTTAATTTTAGGAGGTCCTGTCCCACAAATTCTTTGCAATGGCAGAAAAAACCGCACATCATATTACAGAGGACTTTCCCCCAAATATTTCTTTGCTTTGAAGGTTCCAACTCACGATATATCATGAGAGTTAAAAACATTTTCTGCCCACATGGAAGTCAGTGGGAATTTTACATAGTGGCAGTTAGAGTAAGTACTTTTGAAAATCCCCCATAATGTCTATTTTTTTATTGCCACTCAAGATCAGAGCGATTTACATCTAGCTAGCTAGCTAGCTAGCTAGCTGAGTCTTTATCTAGAATCTTTTTAGTCACACTGACATCTTCTTATACTTTGAGATTTTCATTGGTAGTGCAACTGTATCTTGTTAAACCTTAGATATAGTGTCCATCTTGCTTTAAACTTGCTTTATTGAAAGCTACTTTTCCTGTGTATTCATGACCCTATTCTTCATTAGTAGATGTGATTTGAAGCACATTGTTATTATAACTAAATTTCTAAACTACCCTATTACCCTCACTCACTTTTTCCCTATTAGAATGTAGATTCAAGATGGAGTCTCCGCTTCGTGACTTGCTATTACTGACTCTTGAATAATGAAAAATTCTACATAACAGCTAAACAACTCTTTCAAGGACCATATACTATTCTAATGTATCTGGGAATCTCTTTGTTAATCCATATTTACTGTAGCTTTATTTGTAATTCAACAGATGTTTGGCCAGTTACTGTCACCTTCAGGACTGTATTTTGTGGTTTTGAAATACTCAATAGCTGTTCTATAAATATTTTTTCTCACTCTCTTATAGCCCTGTAACAGATGCTAATTGCAGTTTCTTCTTGTTGTTTTTTTGTTCTTTTTTTTTAAATATATAATCTAACTGTACCCAAATTATTCCACTGATACCCTCATCATTATCAACTTGCATCTCACTGATTTTGTAACTGTTTTCAAAGCAATGTTACCTCCTTTACAGTCTCTCGCTAAATAACACATATTATAGATATCAATATCTATATTTAGATATAACTTTACAGCTGGCAAAAAAAAGTTGATTTGTCCCCTGAAAATTTTGAAAATAAAAATAATTTTGTGTTAGTGTAAATTATATGAAAATAAGAAAGGCCATACTGGGTAAGACCAGTGCTCCACCTAGCCCAGTATCCCATCTTCTAACAGAGGCCTGTGCCAAATGCTTCAGGGAGAATGATAAGAAGGAAATTAATTGACTGATCCATCCTTTGTTGTCCAGCCCCAGTTTCTGGCAGTCAGAGATTTAGGTTTAGAGCATAGGGTTGCATTCCTGGCAATCTTGGCTAATCATTCATGAATTTATCTAATTCTTTTCTTTTTTAACTCACTTATACTTTTGGTCTTTACAATTTCCCTTCACAACAAGTTCCACATGTTGACTGTGTTATGTGACAGTACTTCCTTGTGTGTTTTAATCATCTATACATACACAAATGAGACATCTATAATACAGTTTGGACACATACGATATTTAAAGATTCATATGTACTTATGGTGATGGAGAAAGTATTGCAGAGATATGGGCGCTTGGCAGATTCCCCCCCCAACCCCCACCTCTAGAGCCCTGCGTGGATACAAACATGTGAATTTGTATCCGATCTGCATCTGCAAGAAATGGTCTGCGGATATAATGCGGATATCCGCAGATATCTGCATATTTGCAGGGCTCTAGCCCTGGACAGATAAAAATATGTGGATCCACATCCGATCTGCATCTGCAAGAAATCGTCTGCGGATATCTGCATTGTATCTGCGGATGCGGATATAAGTAGATATAATGCGGATATCTGCGGATTTGCAGGGCTCTACCAATCTCCTCGCCCTAAAATATGCCTTGGGATAATCAGCAGTTCCATCTCACCCATTGACCAGCATTGGATTTATTATAATGGATGAATCCTCAGGTATTATGCTACCACTCCCTAATGGCCAGATTTACAGCATGTTGGGCATAGAGCTTTTCTGAAAACTTGGTTCTGAGACCTTGAAGCACTTTCAAGGCTAAGTCACTTTGTGACTCATAAATGCTGCTGAATCTCACAGGTGAAGATAACTGTGTCATGCAGCAATTGCTCTGCTCTTGGTGGGTTGTATATACGCTCAAGCTATTCAAGAGTGGCCATCTTCCTATGTTACAGATAACTGAAACTTTTCACAAATACTATCAATAGCATGAGCTCAGGTTGTGTTCCATTTTACAGTTCCGCGGAAGCAGGAGGCACAAACTATTTTGATAAAGTAGAAAATATTCGAATGCCAGAATTTAGGACAGAGTTTAGCGGAGAATGAAGAGACAGACAATGCTATCTATTTATAGTGCATTTGCCTGAATCCCCTCTTTTGTACAAAACATCCATGGTCTTTCATGCAGAACCACTGTAGATGGACAGCTGTGTGTCTAAACATCTGTGATGAACAGAACTCAGATGGGAGCTTAAAAAAAGAGAAAACAGCATCAACATATTCATAAGTTGGTTTGGGAACAATGAAAGCACATATTGTAGGTCTGAAGGAAAAAGGCAGAATCAGCTTGTAAAAAATAATTCTCTATGAAATTCTTTTTGCAGATGTCAGCATAAGCTGTTGCCTGACTTAGTGCAGCAATAAACTCAGAAAGGAGACAAAAGAAGTAGCTCTGACCAACCAGGAATCAGTGATCTGAGAAGCACATGTATTTCCGAGACTCAAAATCTAAACTTAGTTTGACCCAGAAGTACAACATCTGCTCAGTGGGGAAATAAACTAAATAAATACATTTTAAAAAGTAAACCAAAGTAGTTGTACCAAGTCTTTCAGTGACAATAAAACAAGATAGGACTAAAGTCAAATCAGCTGAAAATAATAATATCAATCTTTTGAACTTTCAATTTGTCCATCTATATCTCTATCTCAACTTTGCTACCACTAGTGAGACAGTTTCTGATAGATTATATAGATAAATAACAAAAAACAAACCTTCCATGCATTATAGAAAATTCATAAACCAATTTTCTACTTTCTAAATGACAAATGCTAGTGTCCTTATTTATGTCAAATGCTACCTTATACCTCAAGTAACTCCACAGAAATCTGATAAGGGCGAGAGAAACAGCCCTAAGGAATTCATATACTGTGTTTTCAATACCACAGTTTCATATGGAATGATAATCCAGAAAAGTAAGCAGTGTGCATCTTTCTCTGTATTATATGATTAATATTTTTAATTATTTAATTTGATGTCTAGAGCTATCTATAAACCTTTAACTCTTACTATAACCTATAACTCTTACCCAACTCAGATAGAAGCCCTCTCTATACTTCTATCATCAGGACATTGTCTTCCAAGATGATGTATGATGCTTCAATTTTTTTTTTAATGGTGATCTATTTCTTTTATGTTTCTCTTTCCTTATTGATGAGTAATTTCCTGGAGTAACAGTGCAGCCATCTATAGACACTGAGGGCCCTATTATGCTATCATTTTTGTGCACATGCAATTTTAATAGTCTTCAATGGAAGTGACATGCATATAGCTGATGGGATAAACTGGGTCTTGTATATCAATATGTTTCAAGGAGAATTTGTGGAATCAAAGTGTGTTTGTGAGCACATAATATACATTATACAAAGAAATAAAGCGGATAATTGGCTACCTCCTTTCACTGGATCAAACGTGAATTCAAAATATAAATTCTGGTGCCAAAAAGGAAATTAAAAAGATGCACAGTGAAGGATAATCAAAAAACTAGAAAGGTAGCATATTATAATTAATATGTTATTCCATTATTTAACTTTGCATACTTCCTTTCAATAACCAGTAAAATTACAAACAATTTCCATGCAATACACTCATACACTGTCTTACTGAAACTTAGCAACTAATTCATAATAAATACTATTTTAACAAATTTTACCTCTTTTTGTTTGTGAATTATATCTGAACAGACTGATTTTCTCAATTGTATTTGTTATCCAAAATTAGTGTCTGAATAATTTCTATGAAAAATCCTTGGACTATAGCGAGTTTGTGAGCAGTCCAAAATACTGATATTCAAGTGTTGAACTCCTTTCACTGGATACAAATGTAATATGGCATGTTTAGAGTCTCTGAAAAATAATCCCAACTCTTAGAAACAGATTTATCATGCAAACACTCAATATAAGAATGGATATACTGGATCAGACCAGTGGTTTATCTTGCCCAGTATCCTGTCTTCCAACAGCGGCCAATGCCAAGAGCTCAGAGAGAATGAACAGACCAGGTAATCATCAAGTGATCCATCCAGTAAACATTCTCAGCTTCTGGAAAAGAGGAATCCCTGACCATCCTTGCAAAAAGCCATTGATTGATCTATCTTCCATGAACTTAACTATATATTTTTTGAATCCCATTATAGTCTTGGCCTTCACATCTTCTGGCAAGAAGTTCCACAGGTTTATTGTGCATTGTGTGAAGAAATACTTACTTGTGTTGGTTTTAAAACTGCTGTCAATTAATTTCATTTGGTGACCCCTAGTTCTTATGTTAGGAGAAGAAGTAAATAACACTTCCTTATCTACTGTCTCCATTACATATTACACATTCACCACTCTCTTCCTACCATTAGACTGCAATATTCCCAGATTGGATTCTTTTCCTAGCCCATACGGTAGGAGAGTAAGGTCCCAGAAATACCTGTGTACCTGGATTTGGGGCCTTTGAGCACAACCACTTGCCATTCCGATACTCCCTACTATGAGCAAGTGAGTGGATGACATCCTACCTCCACCTCCTCTCTCACAAGTGGCCATGTGCAAAGCTGGCAGATAGCAACACTCTTTCAATGGCAACGGGCATTTACTTTCCCTCTAGAGCACAAAGGAGAAGAACTGTTACTTTGAGTCACCATTCCTTCCTGAGGGGAGATTTTGTTCATGACCTAAATTCAATCTAGTCCTTAAAATCCAGTGTTTACGGTATATTCCTTTGCTAGAAGATTCAGTAATAATCCACAGAAAAAGGGTATGAAGACTGTCCAAGCAAATTAACCTAAAAATTCAAACAAATATTCTTGGAAACTCCCCCGCCCACAAACTCTACTGATGATTTTTCATTTTGTTCAAAATAAAAGCAATCGGAATGCATGGCAAGGTCAGTTGCCTCTTTCAGCTCATGACCTTATTCTCCAAGGACATAATGCACATCCCTTTACATTTCACTTTACCAGGTTGAGAAAAACACAATTTGGAATTATGTAGAACTCCACTTCCTTACACTGCATGGCTCAAATATGAATTGAGTTCCAGTTTAAAAAGGGTTCCAGGTGGCAAAGTTTTGATTTAGAAATGAACTTTCTCAAAGCACAGTGGGTGCGTCTTCACTTATAAGTTAGGTCGACTTTAGGAGGCTTAAGTCAACCTAAACAAAGCCGCGTCCACACTGGGCTTTCCTTAAGTCGACTTAAGCATTTCCTTAAGTTAACTTAAGGAAAGCTTAAGTCGATTTAATAACACCTTGTTTTACATTGATTTACTGCTTAAGTTGACCTTATTAAGTCGACTTAAGTCAGTGTGGACGCGGAGTAGCCCTAAGTAGACCTCCATGGCCTCCAGAGCTCCCTCCCAGGGTTCTTGGCACAGGAAGAGCCTGCCCTGGCCAACCACAGGGCAGGACACAGCCCTGCCCACCCTGCTCCTCAGAGCTGCCCAGACCTGCCATCTGGGAAGATGGCTGAGCAGAGCAGCTAGCGCCCTACGTGGGCCCCATCCTGGAGCCACTAGGAAATCGTGAACCTGCTGGCCATTTGGGGGGATGACACAGTGAACTCCCAATTGCGGGGTAGCCACCACAACTGGGAGGTATATGCCTCCATCTCCCAGGCCCTGGCTGACAAGGGGCACACCCGGGACACCCAGCAGGTCTGGGTGAAAATAAAGGACTTCTGACAGGCATCCAAAAGGCCCAGGAGGAGAGGCTGTGGACAGAGGCAGCCCCCACAACCAGCTGCCACTATTATGAAGAGCTGGATGCCTTTCTGGGGCAGGAAAGGGGCAGCCACCCAGCTCACACCATTAACTCTGCTGAGCCCCCCTCCCTTGATGACAACAGCGAGGAGGGCTCGACTGACAAGGCTAGGGTGCTGGAGGAGGGGGAGACCAGCCACCAGGAGCAGGAGGGCACCTCACCAGCCCCAGAGTCAACTGCCAGCCTGGAGCTGATTCCTGCCCCAATGGGGGGCCCAGCCTCAGAGGAGTAGGAGGGGGCTCCCCCTGCCAAGGAAGACCCAGGCGAGGGGACAGCACGCGCAACACCCGCTGCACCTGCTAGTGAGTGCTCCCTCCCTCCCTCCCTGCAGGCTGGGATGTGCATGCCTGTGAGACAGGGACTGCAGGAGGACATGGCCCAGGGACAGGCAGGGTCTGGGGGGCGAGGGGGGTGACCGCAGAGGCCCTCCCACAGAGGCAAAGGGGCTGGGGGCCATGTGGTGAGGGGGTACCCGCACCCAAGCGGTGTGATGGAGTGTCCAGCGATGGAGTGGGGGGACTGTAGGTGGGAGCACCAAGGCCAGACAGCATGCATTTGACACCGCTGGCATGTGGCCTCAGGAGAGACCTCCAGGGCAGGGCTGCCTGCAGCTCGCCACCATGGGCACTGCACCCGACCTGGGCAGCACAGCACGGTGGCACATACCAAGGGGTCCCTGTCCCAAAGGACAGGGACTGGGAAGCAGGGGAATATGGTTTGGGGACAGCACCTGCTGTCAGACAGCACATTGCACCAGCTAATGGGAGGAACTTCATTCTCTGCTTCTCTCCGGCAGCCCCTGCGTCTTTGCCACGTGGCACTCCCAGGGCCCCACCAGCCCAGACCAGGAGGAGGGTACCTTGCTCCAGGGACAAGCAATTTGAGGACCTGATCCACATCGCAGAGTGGACCGAGGCACACCTGGCGGTCTGGCAGGAGCAGGAGGATGCCCACCGGAGGATTGAGCAGAGGCTGCTTGAGTGGATGCTGGACCTAATGGAGCAGCAGACCCAGGCCCTGCAGCACCTGGATTTGCTCCTGGTCTGTTAGGCCCCTGCTGTGGACCCCAGCAGCAGCCATCTTCACTGGCACCCCAGGACATGGGGTGCATGTCTGCAGGCCCAGGAACCACCTGCCCACGACCACTAGCACTGGCCACTCCCCCCC
>ML685801.1:8660690-8738469 GCA_007922175.1 Pelusios castaneus | reverse complement strand
GCATGGTCGGGTGCTGGAGGTGAGGTGATGGTGAAGGTGACGGCCTGGTAGCAGGCCCACCCCTCAGTGCTCCTCACTGACATAGCGGGCCTTCAGCACATCCCAGATGACCAGTGCTAGCCTCTGGGCCTGCTGCATTCAGGGTAGGGCATTGTTGGGCTGCTCGTAGGTGCCAGCAAGCCACTCAGCCTCAGCCTACTAGATGCAGGGGACCCTTTCCTCCTGCAGCTCGCAGAGGTTGTGCAGGCAACAGCATGCGCTGACAACCTCCGGGAGGTTGCTCTCGCTGAGTTGCAGGTGGGTCAGGAGGGCCCTCCAGCGAGTCTTCAGGAGTCCAAAGGCATGCTCAGCAGTGCTGCGACATCGGTTGAGCCTCCGATTGAAGAGATCCCTGCTGTAATCCATGTGGCCCATGTATGGCTTCATCAGACAGGGGAGCAAGGGGTAGGCAGCATCCTCAAGGATCAGGATGGGCATCTGCACATCCCCAATGGTGGTGGTGTGGTTGGGGAAGAAGGTGCCCTGTACAGGGTGGAGTTGCTCAGGAGCCGTGCGTCGTGCGCCTTCCCCAGGTAGCCCACGTAGATGTTCTGGTCCACGAGGGCCTGCAGAACCATTGAGTGGTACCCTTGATGGTTGACATAGCCCCTGGTGCGGTGTTCCGGGGCTTGGATGGGGATGTGGGTGGCGTCCATAATGCCCCCACAGTTGGGGAAGCTGAGTCCGGCGAGGCCATTGAGGAGTTCAGGTTGCCCAAGGTGATGAGACGGGCTAGCAGGACCCGGTTGATTGCCGTGCACATCTGCATGTGGGCGGTCCCCATGGTGGACTTCCTGATGCTGAACCGCTGGGCCACAGAGCAGTAGGAGTCCGGGGTTGCCAGCTTCCACATGGTGACAGCCACTTGCTTGTCTATGGACAGAGCGAGTCATAGTCGGGTGTCCATGCACTGCAGAACAAGGGTGAGCTCGCGGACGAACTCGAGGAATGTCCGCTTGCTCATCCTAAAGTTCTGCAGCCTCAGGTGGTCATCCCAGGTGGGGAGGATGATCCAGTCCCACCAGTCACTGCTGGCTTCACGTGCCCAGAAGCGATGAGGGACGGAGCTCACTGTTGTGAGCGTGGCAGCTTGCAGGGGCAGCAAGGCAGGGGGCAGGCTGCCTCCTGCCTCCACGTGGTCGGGGTGCCAGAGAAGTCTGCTCCAGAGGAGGAGAAGGTCCATGACCTGCTCAGGCTCCATGTTGCCAGGCACAATGAGAAGGGGTTGAGCTCACTTCCTCTTTTAAAGGAGTGGCCAGGAGAGTGGGGGGGGGGCCTTCTCTGGTGCCCCAGGGCATACTTCCCACAATGCACCCCTCCTAGGTTGACCTAGCCTCTAGGTCGATTTAAGAGTCTAGTGTAGACTCTCTAAATCGACTTAATAAGGTCTGTTTTAAGTCGACTTAACAAAGTCGACTTAACTTTTTAAGTGTAGACATAGCCAGTATGTTTGGGTATGGGGTGGCATTTGGTATGGGATCTTCTCTAGCTAAAATTAAGGTGAGCATGAAAAACCAGGACACTTTTGTAGCAACATTTTTTAGGGTAGCAAAATAGGGGGGGAAAAAGACAAAAGTACACTTTAATTTTTTTTGAAATTTACTATTGTCAGCTTCTGACTCAATGGCAGAATGTGCTTATTTCCAGTAACTTAGTGTTCTGAGTGAGTTTCCTGTGAAGCATTTAGCAAATGCTGTTAACTTGCCTTGTGAGCAAAAGAACAGCCTTGATAGTGTCTATGTTCATTCAACTTTCCTCTTCACTCCAAACACTGTCGATCACAGTCAACACTCATTCCACCAGACTGCTTGTTTCTGGTTAACACTTAGCAAATTCTTTTTTTTTTTAAATTGGAGAACATCTTGAACAACCTTTGTGAAGTTATGTAAGTATATTTTAAAATTACACACATTTTGATTGAAGAAGGAGAAAACTGATACACTTCAGGTGTTATGAATGAAGTTCCTGGGGCAGCACATCTTATGAAAAACAAAGACATATGTGGCTTTGTTGTTGGGTTGTTTTTTTTTTTTTTTTTAGTTTAAATGGATTTCTAGTGAATGAAGGAATAAAGTAATAGGCAAAAATGTCTATTACTAAAACAATCTATAGTTTTGATTTATGACAAAATATTCTGAAAAAATAATGAATAAGGGTTCCATTACTCATTATCTAAGTGTGATTAAATACATTAAGATTTTGTTATATAGATAGGATGCAAAAACTAGTTTAGAGGAGACTCAAAATTCACATACCAGCTACTGCTGCACAGAGACTCACTATAACTTAAATTAACTCCATAGGAAAAAAACTGATGATTTTTTTTTTAAATCAGCTTTACTAGGGCAAAATAACATTTTACCAAAAAATGGCCCCATAAATATTCAAAGTATTGCAAATAATACTTTTAAAGAATCCGATTAAATAAAGCATGTTATTCTGTTCTCACATTCACTTTCCACTGTCATTGATTACAGAATGCAACAGCTGACTGAGGGAAGTCAATTCTGCTTTCTACAATAGAAAGCTTAAAAACAGGTCTTTCTTCTTTTAGATCGAAGATGCCTCAGCTATGCTTATTATACAAAAATCCAGGGCACATTAGGAATACACTTTTTAAAACAATAAACAGATACAATGTGTTATTCTTTTATTGTATGAAATGTTTCCTGACTCCGCCACCCACAGTCCAGTTTCCATATAGCTACTTGTACAAAGAAGCATAGTATACTATGAATGACCGTAAATCTTTTCTAGGTCTCTGAGTCTTAATCTAAATTTGTTAATTAATTAACTCTTTTGAATTGTGGCAACAATGTCTGAGGCAGTTCAGTCTACTCTGAGCTAAAATTCGTTATTTCCTTTTTAAAAAAGGTATAGTATACTGCTAAGCTAATCAAAGAATGCTGTTATAAAATAAACTGAAAGAGCAAGCAAAAGGAAATGCAGATTTTTCCTGGATATGTTGCAGATTTTTGCTGAATATCTTTCACTAATGTTTTACAATAAGAAAAAAATGGTCAGTGATGGTTTCCTGTGGACAAGTAATTCATTCACGTGTTTAGTCATATGTTCACATCAAATTTATCTGTCCTAAAGCAAGAGAAGACAGTTCTTAATGGCCCAGCAGCATTGACCATCTTTCATTTACTCTTGTTTACATATATTTTAAAATATAGGATAAAACTCTTGAGTTGAACAGGAATTCTGCCATAGGGCCCAAACACTGATAGACAGACTAACTTCTAACACTCACCCACCAAGAAACATCAGTTGTCTAGAAACATTGAAACATTTAATTTACCGAAGACATCCATGCGATAAACTGAGACTTTTCTCTAAATGTCACTCAATTTGCAAATTGACGTGCTAACTCAGCATTTCCTGATTTCTTACATGTATCTGGTTGCCTCCAGAAAGGAAAACAACTTTTCATTAAACTATTTTCTATAGGTTTTATTCCAGCTTTGCCACTGACTCACATGTGACTATGTACCTACCTTCTATCACATACCTCTAATGATTGTAAAATGCTTTGAAATCTTTTCATGAAAAACACTATATTTAAGTACAAGTTATTACTTCTACATATAAAACTTTGTTATGAAGCATAGTTTTAGCAATGAAGAATAAAGTGGTAATATCTAATGTGAATGTAGGTGTGTTTTCTTGAAGCTCATATGAAAAAAAAATTCCTCATCGTACATCCATACTGTGCTTAATAAAAAGTTTATTTATCACTCAGTAAAGGAAAGATAATCTGCTGAAAGATTTATGTAAGTAATACATTAAATAATCAGACATCTAAAGGCTTATTAGGTGAGGCTTCTAATTTTTATGCCTTTCTATTTGAAATCACTTGCTTTCTCATTTTAAATCTCTAAATGCATGCCAATGTAAAGCTTCCCAGAGGCTGTGTCTTAAAAATAAACAAATAAATAAATAAATAAAGTTTTTCAATGGAAGAAAAATATTCCTATTTAAATTAGTTGTCAGTTACCATAAATTGTATCTGTTAATTTATCATTTTTTACAAATGCACTTGTTTTATATAGAAAATAAATAATTGGTTTTCTTTAAATTTCAAATGCAAAATTAATATTTTCCCTATTACAAAATTATACTTCATGTTTCAAGTACAGATATTACCATTTATTTTATTTTTTTTAAATTCAGGTAATGTCCACCATAGGCTACATAATGTGTACACAAAATCTTAGGAAAATACAGAACACTCCCACCAAAAAAGCTCACGATCAAAAAACTTACTCGTCAGGCATACGTCTGACCATTACAGAAAATCTGAAGTCAATGAAGCTATGCCAGTTTATATAAAGTGAAGATCAGCTTCTTTGTCTGGGACAAATTATGCTTGTCAGCACAAGTAAGCCGGCCTGGCCCAACCACCTCACCACCACCTAGGACTACATTTGGGTGGCTCTGCCTATAACAGGCCGTCCTTGCCAACCAGCAATCCTTGCCAGCCAGCAGGGAGTCAGCACTTGGCCAGAAGAACACCTTCAGACCTTCTGTATGTGTTGTGGTGGCATTTGAGGATTTTTTTTTTTAAATCTTATTCATTTTCCACACACGCAGGAAGCTCTGGGTTCATAATGTATCTTGAGTATCACCCGTAAACCTACCTACATTGACGTACCGCGGCATCTTCACAGTGGTGGGTTGATTGCAGATGCCCTCCTGTTGATGCAGCCTTACTCCTTACTGGACTAATTGAATCAATCAGAGAGCACTCTCCAATGGACTGAGTGGGTCCACAGACCCACCCAATCTATGCCACTGCATCGATCCCTACACCCTAAGGTTAGTCTACACTGGCAAGTTAGTTCGAATTAAGGAAGCTTAAATTGAACTAACTAAAGCCGTGGCTACACTAGGCTTTAATTAGTTTGAATTAAGAGCTTCTTTAATTCGAACTAATAAATTTGAATATGCTATTCGAACTAAGGGTTAATTCGAACTAGTTAGTTCGAATTAACCAATGTGGCCATGTTAATTTGAACTAATTGCTTAGTTTGAACTAACCGGCCCATTGAACTCAATGCAATTCGCTAATTTGAACTAAGCAAGTGCCATAAATGGCACTTGCTTAGTTTGAACTAATTTTTTCTAGTTCGAATTAAGTTAATTTGAACTAACTAAAATTAGTTCGAATTAACTAATTCGAACTAACTTTAGTAAGTATAGACTAAATGAATACACAATGTACACACAGCAGTGTAAACACATGGGCTTTACTATCCATCCACACAGCTAATGCTCTTGCCCAGGGTCTCATTACTTCACATCTCAATTTCTGCAACATCCTTTTCTCTGGCCTTCACAAATGCAATTTGTCCCTCACATATCCCTTCAGAATGCTGCTGCAAAAAACATTCTCCCAGCCCACAGCCCATCTTTTGACCACATTACACTGTTCTTTAAATCCCTTCACCAAATCCACCTTCTCTATCACATTTACCATAAGCTGTGTGTCTTGACCTTCTAGGCCCTTCCTCACCCTGCCTATCATCTCTCATTCACTACCAAGGTGTCAATACCTGCCTCACATTAGTCCATGCCTGCATTGCCCATTTGTTACATTTGCAAATGTATACATTTTTGCCTTCATTCATACTGTCCCTCATGCTTGAGAGAAGCTCCTCATAGCATTTGCAAAACTTTCATTATTCTTCTTCAAAAGTGTCCCTTGGTGCCTATTTAAAAAAAATAAAAATATAAGAAAAACTTGACAGCAGCTAGGTCATTGATGTGCTAAGGTCACTGCCTACCATGTTGACCAATACTGTCTGTCTATTTCTTTGTCTGTATCAGTCTACTGTCTTTAGTCTTATACTTAGATTGTAAACTCTTTGGGGTTGGGATCATCTTGGGTACTTGTACAATGCCTACCACAATGAGATCCTCATCCATGAGTAGGCACTATTGTAATGCACATAAACAATAACTTGGAACACTTCCATACTTTATTATTGGCAATATTACTGAGGTATTGTTGAGTTAATACTGAATTTTTATGGTAAAATTTAAACTTTAATGGAATTGAAACAACGGTAGTTTCTATTAAATACAAATTAGTTATTGAAACACCATTCCCAGACAGATCACAATATAAAAGTACGTATCTAAATATTTAAAAGCAGAGAACTAAATTAGCTCACCAACTTACAGCCTTATCACATTTAAAAAAGAAATATAGCTAGTAGATAACAATGAGGCAAACACATCTTCTTTCTTCAAGATCAAACTTTTTACCACTGTGAATATGCACAACCAAGGGTGTCAAACTCATTTGCTACGGCAGGCCAGATTTGACTTAAATGTACTTCAAATGGGCCGTACATACCATTAATCAAAATATTATGGCACTCTCATGGCATCGCGGAGTGCTGTGTATATGAAATTGCGCTCCATAATACCACTCTCTTTTCTCTAGGGAGAAAGTATGGTCTCATGGCATACAGTGACGCATACACAGTACTCCGTGATGTCGTGAGACCTGACACTCTCACAGCTTTGCAGACCGCTGAGTATGCAAGACCATACTCTTTCTCTCCATATTAGAAAGAGTGTGTGGACCTGCCAAGGGCAGTCATGGGATGGCTGGAAATGGTTTGCAGGCTGCATGTTTGACTCCCCTGTGCATAACCATTATCTGATACCCTCTGCTAAAGACATTGGGACTACATCTATATTACAAAGCACATGCAGTAGTGTGTAGTGTACATGGGGCTACATGCCACAGTGAAAAGCACTCTGTCTCCAAATTGTGGTGTGTAGCTACATATGTCAGTGAAAAGAAGGGAGGTAAAAGGAAAAGTCTTCAGCAGATTATTGCTGCCACAGCCTTTCCCTCCTGCTGAAATTTTTCTCTTCTGTGGGGAAGGGCCCTCAGAGCTGGCATCCTTTCTCTGCTGCCAGAGACTTTCTTTTTGTGGTACTGGTACCTGTTTAGGCTCTGTGGTACACTTACCTATCTTTCCCATTCACATGGAATCACTACATCAAACACTCTTAACAGCTTCAGGATCAGATACAGCCTCCTGAATAGTATTAGTTGATTTAATCATATGAAGAATTATGAAGATGCTCTTAAAGTCAGAGGGCCTGACTTTACACTCAGTTCACTAATTTTAATCAAGAGCAACCCTATTACAACATGTAAAACCAGTGTGAGATCCAAATCAGGCCCATAACCTAAAGAACTATATCATCATCCACTGAAACAGTTCTTGTTCAGTTCATTACACATGACCTCTGCTTAACATTTTGTTTTCCTATTGGGGAGAATGCTGTGGTCTATGAAATTGCCTATCATCCCTTTACCCATCAGTCCTCATCATCTTTGGTATAAGGGACTTCCCTTCAGCCAAAATAAGCTAGCCATATTTCATCCCCAGGAGACCTCTCACATGCTCTTTCCTTCCCAACGGGCTGAGTAAGCTGTGTCCACAGCATCCCAGACCTTTTGGAGGAGGGACACTCCCACTTCAGGAGCTTGGGAACCCAAAGCACACAGTTTCAGGTGTGCAATATCCGATTAAGACTCTGACTCATAGACTCATAGACTTTAAGGTCAGAAGGGACCAGTATGATCATCTAGTCTGACCTCCTGCAAAATGCAGGCCTCAAGACCTCACCCACCCACTCCAGCAATAGGCCACCAACCTATGACTAACCTTGTTCTCTCATATGATAGTATAAAAGTATAGCACTAGACTGCTGGAATGACTAGTATACTACATCCTAATCTAAAATTTATTTTGGTGGACTTGAAAAAGGAGAGTAATTGAGAAAGGATTGTGTTTCACATCCTGTTGTAGAGAGATATGAGAATTGAAGCTAAACATTTTGCCAGCTGAGGTAGTACTCTTCATCTGACAAGAGGTGTGAGAAAGTCTATCAACACAGAAAGAATCATTTTTTAAAACAAGCCCAATGAGAGGGGATTATGGTTTCTAAGCAAGTTTGTAATTAGCATGAGCCAATCCTGATCACTCCTTATGGACTGATATTGTAATGTGCTCATGCCTGTGGCAAAATGAAAGTTAAAATGACACCTATTTTTCAGATAAAAATAAAGATAAAATGAACATTACTTTAGTACTGGAGCCATAGAACTCTCCCAGTTCTCACAATATTCTGAACCTTTCCTTTCAGTCTGGGTCATATTCTAATTTCCTGTTCAGTTTGCCTTCAAGCAACAGAAATGAGCAGGCTTCCATTCATAGGAGAACAGACTCCTTCATTCCCAGGTGTGGATTGGGATCCTGCAAACTACATAACAAATAGGGACTAAAGTGAGGCTGTTTGTGGTGACTCTGAGGTAGTATCTATTTATTAAAAATGTATTAATTATTTATTAATTATTATTATTAAAATATAGCCTCTATCCTCTTGTGCACCAGAACTCAAACCTTTTGTGACAAAAATGAAGGCCCAGATGCTGGCCCACACTTTATTTTGCACAACTTCCGGTGAAAGGGATCTTGAAACAAAAGGTACAGGCTGCCCTCCCATATAATGGGATTCACTTCTCACTTGGATTGCACTCCATTGTGGCATCCTCAAGGATGTAGTAGTCCCTAAGTGAAGGTTTCCAGGGTCTTTTTCTCTTTTCAGTTGCTTTGCCAAGTTGAGATTTCTATTTCCAGGCAGCCCCATTGCTAGTTAGTCATCAGAGATTTATACACATCTGACAGGAGAGGAAGAATTTTTACAGATTAATTCACAAAGCACTACTCTGCTTGCCAATTATCTGGTTTAGTCATAGCCAGAATTGCTCAGATTTTCTCTAGTTCTGGATGCATCCTTTCATTGGGAACAGATCTCCAGTACTATGTGGGGAACAATGATGGTCAATTTATTTCTTTTTGTTCTGCTTCAGACTGTTTCTCCTTGCCCTCATTACCAGTGCAAATTTAAGACTGCAGTCAGATATATGTTCATTCATCCCTTCACTACAGCCATTTAAAAAAGAAAAAAGAGTAATCCACATTGAAATCCCCACAAGACAAACTTTTGGGCTGTCACTGTTGACACCTTCTGAAACAGTTGCACTCCAGTATGACATCATGAGCCAACTGACATCACCTAAACACAGTCCAGAAAGTTGTCAATTAACTGCTTCCTGTATCCAGTTACATTTCCCGGAAGCCATCTTTGGGACCTACGAGTGAAAAGACTTCTGTGTTTCCTTGATTTGGCAATATTTCAGTGATGGTTGGCAGAGAACAATATAATCATTCGAATGTGTTATTGAGCTCTTTAGGACTGATGAAATGCCTCTGCTTGCCTGGCTTTCTAACTTCCACCATGCTTATCTAGTCAATTGGTTTTGTGACTTTTTTCAACACCCCTAATCTAGTTTCAAACAGAAAGTAATTAAGGGAAGTCCTATCGCCTGTGTTATACAGGAGGGCAGATTAAATGCCCCTTCCGTCCTTATGGGCTGGATTCACAAAAAGTCTGAGGCACCAAACTGCCATCTAAAATCACTCAGTACCTAAATTTCTGGAGCAATTAAATAATTTTAAAAATACATTGGAGCCAGAGGAATGGATCCAGGGTCTCCCACCTCCCAGATGAGTGCACTAAACACCAACTTACTTCATCATTCTCATACTATGTCTTATTCTTTCTCATGATTACGTGTCCAATGATTTGCAAAAGAGAGTCAACAGGAGAAACTGAGGAAGCCTCACACCATAATATCTCATAGGCCAGTGGTAAGGGGCTTCCCTCATGTGACATGTAGAAGATGCCTCGGTAAATCCTTTCCCCACTTTGGACAGAGCAAACTTGAACCATGGATCTCCCATATCCCAAGTGAGTAATCTAACCATTGGGTACAAGATATGAGGGAGGTCCTCTGCTACCTATCTCCTCTCCCCCGGCTTCTTGCAAAAATGGCATTGGTGTCTTATGTTAAGAGGAGGTTGTCAGTTGAGAATCCCAAGCATACAGCAGTGCCAGACTGAAGAGCTTATCTCTGGGAGAAGGGTGGGACTTAGCACATATGCCTCAGCCTGGTACCGCCCGTTGGCTAGATTAGGCAAGGACTCATCTCATGTCCTTGGCTTTTGTGAATCCCATTTTGAGGTTCCTGTCCCTCCATATTCAGCCTATATGCCAAACTCAGGCTTTATGGATATCACTGATTTTCTAGGTGCCTAAAAGCAAGGTGTGGAGCTGCTGTGAATTACCACACGTAACTTCATGAATCTAGCCCCATGAGCCAATGAACTTTGATCCATGAGCTTTTCAGTTTTCACCATGAGCTCTGCTTTTAAGGATGCTGGTACCAGTACTTTATATAGCTGATGTTTTATTGCCTTAACCTTTCATACCTGGAAGGCACTCCTGTCCAAGAACTGTGAACCTATAATAATCAGAGTTTACATCTGAGATTGCTGATTTTTATTGACTCACTGTGAACTTCCTCAATGACTGTAAATAGACCTATTAATCAGCTAAGAAGCATGGTTTCCATGCCACTTCTGCTACTTGAAAATTTAGGCTATAATCCTCATTTTCAGATAGTCAGTTCAGCCTGAGGCCTTTGAGAAAGAATAGCTTTAATATGATTCCATGGCACTGCAAAGACAGATCCCCTCCCCCACCATCTTGTCTTGTTTTGCATTAATCTGTATAGTTTATCACATGCATGAGGAACCACAGTCCATTTGGCAGAGGATTTTCTTAGCTAGTTGCTTGCTACTTCTCATGGGCCACTTTTATGAACCACTCCAGTTTCCTTTAGGTTCAACTGCACCTATAGGATGTACATTAGTGAGGATGGATTCATCTTAAGTGCTCTTTGCTATCTTTATAGACCATATAACCCATGCAATCATAATGTATATAATCAGATAGTGCTAAATTAACATGCAACTGTGAGTTGTCTCATCTTGTGACATTCCGATGTGTTTGTTCTTCTCTGTCCTTAGCCTACTGTATTAAACAAATATCATTCATATATAACCTTTACCAGGGATGTGGGTAGTAATTTCTTTCAGATGATCTGAGAGCCTGACATATGTGAACAACATTTTACCATATATACTATTATATACTATTTTAGGATCTCTCTTTTCCATTCAGTTGCCTCTTTGAGTCTTCCCATTATGGCAAAATAATTAATAATAAATAAAAAATCCTCTTTCTCCTCAGTACCTCCTTCTCCTCAGCAGGAGCCAAATCTCCCTTGAAATCTATCATGGATAAGAATGGAAAGTTGCTAACAGCCACTTCTCTTTCTGATCAAAATTTCTTACTGCAAACCCAGACTCTCAACACCTGCCTTAGACTTTCTGGCTAGAAGATGATAAATGTATATGTATGTATGTCATATTGTTGCTTAAAAACATGAAAATCCATCACAGCATTTCTTACACCACATTTTGGCAGAGGTTTTTCAAATACTAACAACTTTACTGAACATATTGTGTCAGCCTAACAAACAATGTCACCTGTAATACTCTCTGGTTATTGGTATACAGTTAGTAAGATATCAGGGGAGGGTGGATTTTAAGCATGTAACAGTATGAATCTGGAAAAATAAGTGATAAGATCAAATGTATATTTGCATATACAGATTGGCTTTCTTTTCAAAATTTCAGGAGATTAATATGGCAAGTATGCAGTAGATTGAAATGGCACGTCTGCAAAATGAAAAACCTGAAGTGAAAGGTCAGGCATGGGTGTTTGTCTCCTAAAAGCAACATATTCCAGCCAGGAAGCCAGAACTCCTGCCACATCTGTCATTGTTAAACCTTAATACTTTCCTTAGAGCACACAATGCTTTACAATCACCAGTTATACCTTAGCTATTTTGTGCGAAAATGTTTCTTATGTGATATAAGAGGTTGACTGAGTATTTTAGTGAAGACTGAAGATGAGCCACGATCATCTATTGTAGAGGTTTTCTGTGTGGACCACATGGAGATTGAGACAGAGTTTCTCTATTTAGACAAAGCCTAAACCAGCATCAGAGTTGGCACTGCTGGCCAGAGGACTGTTTTTGTCTGTAATGTGGATGGAAAGAGTGACCTCACAGGTCTTATCCATGTCTAACTTGTGTGATGATAGGATGCCTCCAACACTGTAATAAATTGGTTTTAGAATGTCTGTGTTCAATCCTCAGTTGTGCCAGCAAGAAGGGCCTGCAAGACAAGGCTGCCCTAACTGGAACTGTGAAGGCCTCAAGAATTGGCTCAGGGCACATTGGCTATGTCTACACTTGTGAATTTAAGTCGACTTTAACTAAGTCGACTTAGTGTGTCCACACTTAAAAATAAAGTCAACTTAAAGGGGAACTTAGAATGTCGACCTACAGTGTCCACACTGGATGCTCTAAGTCGACTTTGTGGGGCTAGGGAGACCTAGGGCAGGTCCATGGGGGCAGCAGGGGCACCCCTTGCCCAATGCCAGGGGGCTCAGCCTTTGCCCCATTGTACTTAGGTACAATGGGGCCAAGGGGGTCAGGGACCCTGGCAGGGCATAGGGGAAGGGTGGGCAGGGCTCTGCCCTGCTAGGTGGGGGGGCATGCCAGGCTACCCCTGTGTCCCCCCAGCAGGGAGGGTATTGGTGTAGCCCAGGGGTAGCCCTAAGTCGACTTAGGGCTACCCCACGTCTACACTGGCTTAAGTCGACTCTAGGGAGTCGACTTAAGCCTTAGGTCTACTAAAAAGCAGATTTTATAAAGTCAACTTAATTTTAATTAAGTCGACTTTATTTTCCTTAAGTCGACTTAAGCAAGCTGCTTAAGTCGACTTAAGGAAACTGTAGTGTAGACGCAGGGTAAATTAAGTCGACTTAAGCAAGCTTAAGTCGACTTAATTTACCAGTGTAGACGCAGCCATTATGAGGGTGTTGAGGAATTTATCTGGCTTTGTCCAGACAACTTATGAACAATGAGACAAATAGAGGGAGGTGAGAAGAAGAAACAGAGCCTGCAAGCCTGTGGACCTCAGCAGGATTCATGCTCTGACACAGACTACAGCATGACACTGTGTGCATGTACAGAAACTGATTAATGGGCTGTCACTTTATTTGTTGACTGGTGAATTATTTATACTTATAAACTGTTTAATAATTTACAGCTGATATCTTAAATTACAGCTGGAAGTGACAAGGGGAAGGTGGCAAAAAAGTCTAACTTGAGATCCCAATTCCTCTTTTCTCAGGGCACTTTGGAACAGAATTTCTGCTGACTGTTCTCAGGGGGAAAAAAGAGAAAGTATGTTGATTTGGTATTACGTGTTAAACAGAAAGAACTGCATATTTCAGTAATTAAAGGGAAAAGTTGCTTAAAACCAAAAAGAACATAAAATTACTCTGAAGAAATCTACATTTCCATATGAAATGAAAATCATTGTCTTTTAAAAAAAGACTAAATAAAAGCTAATTACAGTGTTTGTTTTTAAAATTTTGTCTCAAAGCTTTTTATCCATCTTTTCTTGCCACAAAGGATTTGGGTATGTATTGATTTTGACCTGAATGACACATTTTTACAAAAAAACAGAGTCATCTTAATATGAAGAGGTTATTTTGTACCATGTCAGGATGGAAGAAGAATTACCATTTACTGACTCTGCGTGAGTTAAACTTAGAGAGAGAAATGTAAATTTTGATTACTAATGAAATCCAAAGCCTAAACTAACTGAAAACAAGATTCCATAAAGTTTTCTTTGCAGGTAAATATCATTTCATTCAAAGACAGCCCCTCCTTTTACAAATATTTATATAACAAAAGGGTAGTTTAATTTAAAATCCAAAATAGTAAATTCCATTCTTTAGGCAGGAATTTCCTGGGTATTAACCTCCGCCATTTCCCTTGAATACCACAAGAATGCTATGTCTAGTAGTAACATACTAGGGGGAAACAAAAATGTTAACACACACACACAAGCCAAACTCCCACTTCCAGAGGTTCTTCTATCAGACCAGTATTATACATCTTTCAAAGCAGCATCTGCACTGATACGGACATTTCAGCTGGAAGTTTCATTTTACTTTGATACACCTAGGAATCTGGTGGGAAAAATAAAATATAAATATAAACTAAAAAAGAAAGAAATTTGGTGACTAGCCACTGTTTCATTCTCCTTGCATGCCTGTAGCATCATATGCCTACATACAAGATTGCACTCATCAGTGCACGGTGATTGTGTTTCGATTAGATTTTCTTTCAAGCTTCTATCATGTGTTCTTCCACAGGTGCTGTGCTGTGCAGGCATACTACTCAATCTACCTTCTAGGTCATTGTGTAGATGGCCTGGTCTATTTTGCAGACTAGCTGTAAAGGTGCAGGGAGTAGAACTCAAGCCTGCAGGGCCTGGGACATCTCATACTCCCACAGTACCACCATGCAGAGGCTCATACAGGGAACACTATGGAGAGTAAGTGCCGCAGGAAGCACCACACGAGAGACCCAGACTTACTGTATCATGCAACCCTCTGATTGGCCATGAAGTTGTCTGGGCAACCACATGCAAGACTTTAGCTTGCTGCAACACCAGGCTACGCCTTTTCTCCTGATGTCCATCTCTGACTCCAGCTTGACTTCGATCCCATTTCCTGCTTCTTTATTTTAACCTGGGGCTGCTTGTGGTCTCCGGTTTCTGACCCTGACTTTTGTTTATGGGACCTGGCCCTGCGATTCCTCAAACTCCAGCCTGGCAACTCTTGTCCCAGGTGAGTGGATTTCAGCCCAGCTGTGGCCACGAGGCCAGACTACCTTTGGCCCATCCCTTATACTAGGATTCAAATTACCTACACTGATAACACTGCATTTGCTGTGGAACTCTGTGGCATGGGATTTCCCAGTGACTGACTTTTCTTATTATTTCACAGCATGTCTGAGAACAGATCTGTATATGAACATGCTGCCAGGTGAGCAGGGATCAACAGATGAGCACCACTGGTCATCTGGGAAAATTGACAAGATTCACTGCCAGATATTTTCATTGTGTCCCTTGCTGGCCCCACTGCCCAGCTGGTGTGTGAGGTCAGCAGGGGAAAGGAGTGTGCCACTGGAAGAAGAGGGGTGGGAAAGGCGATTTTAAAATTTACTTTCAAGATATGAGCACTTTAAAAAAACAAAACCAAAAAAGCACTGAGTAAAATAGTAAATAGAACATTTTTGGAACATTACCTTTGAATATTATTTAGATCAGTGGTTCCCAACCTGGTGCCCAGTGCCAAAAGTGGCCTATGGAGGCTTTCAAAGTGGGCTGCAACTCCCCTCTTGTTGGCTGCATAAGGGAGTCATTGCCTAAAGAAACAGGCAGAGCATAGTTTCCAGGAGGCTAAAAGACCAGTGCATGCTCCTTGCTGCAGCCAAGAGGATGGGTGATCAGCACTCCCCTCCCCCTGGCTGTAGCAAGGAGCATGGCATAGCACTCTGCCTAGGTCCACTAATCTTCTGTCCCTGTGACTGCAAAAGAGAGCCACTAACTAGGGACTCAGGTGGAACGCATAGGGCTATAGGATGGATGCAGTTTCCCTGCTGCACCCATGGAGACAGACCAGTGGCAAGACAGCCTCCTCACTGAACTCTGTTCATCCAGCTGAAATAGAAGGCCCTGCTGGTGCAGACTGGTGGCCCTTCCCGGTTGTAAAAATGATATCTGTGGCCCTTGAGATAAAAAGGTTGGGAACCATGAGTTCGATTTTGATAATCCACACTGGCCAACCTTATGTTGAAAAAAAGATGGTGAAAGCAAAACTGATTGGGGCTGTCTGGGGAAGACCAGAGGTGGCCTTTGGCCATTGGGAGCCCTAGGCGAAGGCATATTGCAGGGCCACCTGTAGGCCTGTGGGGCCCCGTATAGGCCCACGGGGGCCCCCTGTCACCAGCCCCAGCTCCCCGTCGCCATTCCCGGCCCTGCCCCTCCCGCAGACCCAGCTCACTGCTGGCCCCAGTTCTCCCCCCCCCCAACCACGGACACAGGGGCCAGCTCCTCTGCCTGCTGCCAACCGAGGCAGACACGGATTTTGGGGCAGGCAAAGGGCTCCCTAGGCCCCCCTAGGCATGTGCCTGCTTCGCCTACCTCTGGGGAAGACTGCTGGGGTCCTCACCTTGCTGTTCAGTTACAAAGGAGTTTTGTGTTGGGCCATCTGATTGGTCGCTGCATCAGACCTCCATGTCCCCATATATTTCCAAGCATTGTCTCTGTGCAATCGCAGCAGTGACCATGCAGCTCAGTTTTGATTAAATAGAAATTAAAAATCAGGTTTCATCCATATATTGTAGCCAGAACAGCACATGTTGTCTCACACGCATGTTGAGCAGGAAGAGTGATGTAACAGGAGGCTGAAGCACTACACATGGCAATGCTTCCTGATCAGATGAACAAACTCCCATTGTTACTATCTTGGATCTCTTATGTAGGAAATGGTGGAGTTGTTGAATAGGATTCCTGACTATTATTGCTGTAGTCCATAGGCAATATAACTCTGGAGCTATATCTATGCCTATATTCTATTTGCCAGAACCATCCATCTCCTATTCTCCCAACCACAGTAGAGTTCAGATAGATTTCCAGTAGTGATTAAAAATCCCTTCACATCACATACAACAAGCTTTCCACATCTAACTATCTCATTATTAGCTACAGACAATATTCCAGTCTCTCTCACAGGAAACAGTGAAACATACAAACCTCATGTTTTCGTATGCCACAGAAACACCACCATTTCCATTATTGACACCTTCAGCCAGGTATCCAATACACTTTACTCTCCTACCCCATTTCATTCATACACAAAACCTGTTGTCAACCTAATCCATCTCCTCATTTTTGTTCTAAGATACAACCTACTAGAAAGTGTGCTGATATAATCAAATAATAATATTAACACCACTTTGGACTTCTAAAGCACCGTCGCTGAAAGGAACTACTGTGTCTTTTAAATAATGATTTAAGCCATAAAACACTGCCTGTACATTCCTATTTTACAGACAGAGAAAATGAGGCACAGAGAAATTTCATCACTGTCAATTTATGGCAAAGCCAGAAATATGACCCAGAATTCCAGACGCCTAGTCTTGTGTTTTAAATTACAAGACTACTCTCCCTCTTCAATGCACAATTTTATTTGTCTAGTCTACATACATTTATGTCAAATTTTTATGGACACAATCAGTAACGCACAGAAAGGTAGATATGTAGACTGTATTACTTTTTTCTTTGTAGTCAAATCAAGTGCTAAAGAGAAGTGGTCACCTAACAAAGGTGAACTAAATTTGTATAAGTTCAAGCAACTTTGGGACCATCTCTGAAAAAAAGTTTTATATAGGTTTCACCATATCAGTATTCTTTTTAAGTGGATATATGGGTATCATTGTTATGACTGCATGAAGTTACTCATTTTACATTGGCATAAATGGGAGAAGAATCAAGTATTCATTGTCAGATTTAGAATTAGATACTGGTAAGACTCTTGACTCAGAATTTTGCATGTTCCACATTTATTTTTCTCCTTCATTACAATATTCTGATAATGGTTTTTAAAATAAATTATATCCCGTAAAGGAAAACTTGCACAGGCAAGAGACATAACTATCCTCTGCCACCAAGAAAGCTAACCATGGAACTTCCTTGAAATAAAAATCAGGTTATGCCCTTACACTACCTTCCTTTGATGATAACATTTAGAAAAACTTAAACACTTTAATATATTCCAAAATAATTACTAATAACAATTAAGGACACTAATGGAGTATTATAAGGAAGTATAAAAATACAGTTTTTCGAGTTATTGCTCTTTCAAGTTGCTGGGCAGCTGGGCAGACTGGGCAGACAATTCTCTCCTTTGTCCACTGAGATATAATTCTGCATCCTTTGTTTTCAGAAACACTTTTACTTTACATACAATAGTAAAAGATGTTATGAAAAAACAATGTTATACCATAATTTATAGCATATGCCGTGATATTGCCAAAACTTGCAAAACTATTGCTAAAATACTTTCCGTAAATTGGCTCAAACTTTCCTCCCTTGCCCTGACCTAATGGTTACTATGACTGCAAAAAAAAAGGTCAGCCTTCCAATCCCATATCCCAGTGGCTCTCAACCTTTCCAGATTACTGTACCTCTTTTTGATTTTTCACTTCCCATAAAAACTAATTGCTTATAAAATTAGACATAAAAATACAAAAAAGTGTCATGGCACACCATTGCTTACTCTCTCATTTTTGCCATGTAATTGTAAATCAATTGGAACACAAATGTTGTACTTATATTTCAGTTTATTTTATAAAGAGCCATTATATAGTATGATATTTTAGTTTGTAGTGAATTCGCTAGTACTTTTTACTTAGTTGTAAAATTAGGCAAATATCTAGATAAGTTAATGTACCTCCTGGAAGATCTCTGCATACCCTCAGAGATAGGGTGCACCCCTAGTTGAAAAGCCTACCATATCAAAGCAGACTCATGCGATAAATAAATCTGTTAGTCTTTAAAAGTGCCACAGGACTCTGTTGTCTTTCTACAATAGACTAACACGGCTACCCCTTTGGAATTAGTCTTTTTCCCTAAGCACTCCCTCCCGCACCCTACCTTTAGAAAATTTTGTTTCCTGAGCCAGTGTTTCTAGGGAGCAGCAAGCAGCATAAAAAAATTAGACTGGACAAAGCAATTAAGACTGTATTGTAAGTAACAGTCTTCTGTGGCAGAGGAAAGGAATAGATCACCTAATAGGTCAGGGGTCGGCAACCTTTGCTGGCCCCTGTACCAGCCCCACCCACTGCACCCTCAGCAGGTGCCGGGGGCAGGGCCAGGCTTTAGGTGCCCTGCCGGCCAGGGCCATCCTGTGGGGGGAGCGGGACCCAGGGCCAATTGGCCAAAGCATGGCCCCACCCCCTATGCTGGAGGGGAGTGTGGCGGGCCAACCGGCCCGCTCCACCCTCCAAGGAGCCAGCCCTGGGCTGGGAGGCTGAGGTTGCTGGCACAGGAAGCCAGCCTCAGAGGCCACCTGTTGGGGTGGGAAGGGGGGAGCTGGGTGGGAGGGGGAAGCTGGAGCTAGAGCCAGCCCCGGGCCTGTAGGCTCCTTGCGGGGGGGGGGGGGTAGCAGACGGAGCCAGCTTTGGTCCCGACGCCAGCAGCCACCTGTGGGAGGAGGCCGAGGCCACCTGAGGGGGGGAGCTGGCCATGTGGGGAAGGCTAGCCCAGAGGACAGGCCCCACGTGCTCCACCCCTGGGCCTGTCTGCATCAGCCAGCGGGCGGCCTCTGGTTCCCCGCCCCGGAACCAGCTCCCGTCTGCAGGGGCGGCACGGGGCTGATGGCCCCTGTTGGCCCCGCCCCCTGCTGGACAGCAGGAGGGGAGCGGAGCGGGTCGTGGTGCACTGCTGCCAGCAGGGCAGAGCCGGCCCTGGCCATGGCCGGCAAGATGGCAAGTCGGCTCGACCCACCAAGAGCCGCTGCTGCTGGCGGGAGCCAGGGCCAGGAACCAGAGGCCACCTGCTGGCAACAGCGGCTCCAGCCGGGCCGAACGGACCCACCCTCTTGCTGGCCATGGCCGGGGCCGGATCTACCCTGCTGGCAGTGGCGCGGCTTTGGGCGGGAGGGGGGGGGGGGGCGATGCAATGCGACCTGCTCCCCTCCTGCCGTCCAGCACGGGCCAGGGCCAACAGGGGCCCTCAGCCGCGTACCACAGCTGCTAGCCGTGTGGTTTGCGGGGCCAGCGGGGGAGCCTGAGCTGTGTTGCATGCCACTCAGGCTTGGCCCACACGCCAGCTCTGGCACACATGCCGGGGGTTGCTGACCCCTGTAATAGGTCTTTCCTAACTGTAGCAGTGTCGGCACTCGTGACTCACCAGCAGGGCACATCCAGGTGTTGGTCTTGGGGAATTATGCTTAAAGTGCACCTGGCTGGTAGTCCATGCCCTGCCTCTTCACATGCTGCACTCTGGCTCTGAGTCCTCTTATGGGGTCTTAGCCCTCTGGTCAAGCCCACTGTCCACCCCTTCTGGGGTACAACTAAGTCTCCTGGCCCACATTGTGGCAGTGACCAGGCTTAGTCCATCCACCACCTTCCTGAGGTCGTAGTTCAGCTCGCTTGTGTCCAGCCCACAGTTTAAACACTCTAGGGGCCAATGAGCCTGTGCCTCTCCTGGCACCTCAGGGGTTTACCACACCAGTGTTAAGCTGCCATCTGTTCCTGGGCCCATGCACTCAGTCCACTGCTCTGGCCGCTCCTGCAGTCCTCCGGTTCAGGATCCCCATTTTATTGTGGATGCACTGGGTGCATCTACACTTACAAATTAAGTCAACTTAAGGAGGCTTAAATCGACTTAATTTACTCTGTGTCTACACTGGGCTTTCCTTAATTCAACTTAAACTGCTCCTTAAGTCGAATTAAGGAAAAGTTAGTTCGAATGAATAAGACCTCATTTTAATTCGAACTAGCGCTTAAATAGAATTTATTAAGTCAACTTAAGCCAGTGGAGATGCGGAGTAGTGCCTAGGTGGACCTTTTTAAGTCGACTTAAAATGTTAAGTCGACTTAATAAGGTCGAAAAGGGGCCACATCTACACTTGAAAAGTTAAGTCCACTTCTGTTAAGTTGACAACCCTCTGCCCTGCTGCTCCTTGCTTTATACTGGCCATTCGCCCCCCACTGGCTGTCACAGCCAGGCCCACTTTTAACCCTTCCTAGCCTAGTTAACCCCCTGTTAACCGTACTGGAGCCACTGCGCCCCTACACCAACCTTTATCTCTATGGGCCTGTGATTTTCCTATGCCTTGCATGAGGCTTGGCATTCTAGGGTATATAGAAATAGAGAGTAGTCATCTACAGCATATTGGCCTAGGTGGTAGGAGAGTAACATGACACCTTAACTTTAGCTCTCAGCTGGTTAATTTGACTCTTTGGGACAGGTCCCATGGCTAAATGTCCTAATGACAGGATTTAGTCCCCCATCCCTTCTATGAAAGAAACAATCAGTTCACTCTGCAAAAGCTACAGGCCTCAGGGATCCACTGACAGGGCAGGATTTTGTGCCTCCAAACCAGATGTTAAGCCCCCTGCTGGTCTTCCCTCCTCTATGACTGTTCAGCTACAAGGTGCCAGGCTGCCTGAATTTGCCCTGTCCGTGGCTTTTTCGTTTAGTAAGTTGAAAATGGGCAGTGAGACTCCCACCCTTTATCTGGCCAGGGCATGCTCCCCATGCACAAAAGGTGAGACTGATCAAGCCCTGAGTAAGATCTTTAAGAGTTGGCCCAGATATGTAGTCAGAAAATTATGTTATGAAAGCTTAATAGATGTATTTGAGATCCACTCCATCCCTACTAAGAATGCAGAATCCAGTTAAAATCATGTGCTAACTATGATGGTACAGTTCTCTTTTCTCAGCTTTCTTCTTTGAAGCTAGAGACAGACAGACACCATGTAGCAGAGGGAGTTACTACTGTAATTAGCTCCTTTTTTTTGAATGCTACAATAAACAGTTTCAGAATAAAATTAAACTACATAATCACGGCTGGTCTAAAAAGTACAGCTGCTCTAGAGAGGGCCAATGTGTGCACCATCCTCTCATGTAAACTATTCTGTTTCCTTTAGTTGGCTCAGATTATTTTTTGCCATTCCGAATAGGACTTTCCTGGGGAGTGCATGTGTCTGTGGTGTGTTTTCTTCTCTCCCTTTATCTAAGTATTACATCTAAATAAAGTTCTTATTCATCTCCCATTTCTTATAATACTAAGAAGAGAATTTAGTTTTGCTATAAAGGAATCAGTTGAATAAATATCCAGAAGACAGGATGAAGCAAGCCACTTAAAAGTCTACTATATTATTTCAAGATAATTTCAACTGCAGACTCAAAGAAAATGTTTTTTCAAGAATAAAGACCTTTACAATGTGAAAGTAAGTAATAGGTACCTCACACAGCTTTAACTATGAACAAACAAGGCTGAAAACCACAGTAGCATGATCAAAATGTGATATTGCTTTAAATAATCCAAAAGATTTCATCATGATTAATGGTATTACAAAGAAATATCAAAGGAGGTAGGAAAGCTTATTATAAACTCTTGCTCCAATTTCAGCCTTTTTCATCCTGAGAACATTTTGCAATTGGTATGCAACAGAATTTTCAGCAATGTCTTAAGAAATAACTAAGTTACAATGAACTTGGAACAGAAGGCACCATTTACACTGCAGGGGACCTGCACTTTCTCATCACTCCATAGCCTTCCATGGGAAATAATGGGAGAATAGAAATACCATATATATCTCACCGGAATTTCAGTATTTAAAAGCTAGCTTCCAAAATCAAAACAACAGACATACCCATGGCTTTCAGTAATCCTCCCAGCCCAGCTCTACCTAGAAGACCAAAGCTTGAGAGTATCTTCAGGTCTCTCGGTCCTGGGGCTGGGCATTAAAATAACAGCATTGTATTCTGAGACTCTGGTTGCTTAGTGTGTGGAGTGAATTGGCATAAACCATTTTCTCACCCTCCTCCTATCTGGAGAATAAGTGCTGCATTTGAGGCCAGTGGAGGCACAGGCAGTTAAAGTAGGGGTTTAAAAAGAAAAACAAAAAAACACGTTAAGATATGAGAGTATGCACATTTCATTTAGGTCCAACTTTTGATTGTGGTAAAATTAAGCAATAATATATATATATATATATATATATGCTTGGTTTGCCCATGGGCAGATTGCCAGAAAGGAAAACAAGGAAACAAGCCCATATTTTATTTATTATTTAAATAAATAGTTTTGCACTGCTTGCATTTTGTTCTCAGTTTTCTGACAACAATACAAGTTCATTTCCCCCTCATTCCTTAATAGCTATATTGTTTTGGACTTTATATGGTGTATGACATGGGTATGGTTCGATCTGTACTAATCTGTATGCATTTACATTGTGTGAGCAATTCTCTAATTGGTTTTTATCCAAGTAATCCCAGGGAGAATAAGGTTACATGCTAAAAAGGCTGAGGTGAGAGAGTGGTTAAAAGGGGAGCACAAACTCCTTCCCCATCCTTATTAAGAAGGCTCTGCATATCTGCATTTTCTAAAAACATTTCTAATCTCCCTCTGTGAATGAGCATAAAGTCTACACTACAGCAGGGAGAGGGGGAATGAATAATAATTCTTGGACAGCCCCACCCATTTCTGCTTTATTCTTCCCTTGATGCTTTATATATTGTAAGTCTAGGGTTATGAAAAAAAATAAAATACAGAAAACTATTTAATAGAGAAGAGAATCTGATTTAGTTTTAATGAATTGAAAGCTTGGGGAATTCAGACCAAAGAGATCTTCCCATAGGTGTCTAGAGTATAACTGTAATAAAAAGCAAAGTTGGGTGAAGGAATATCTTTTATTGGATGAAGTTCTGTTGTTGAGGAAGACAAGCTTTTGAGCTTCAGACAGAGTTCTTCTTCAGATCTGAGAAATACGCTCAGAATGTCACAGCTAAATAGCAGGTGGAACAGACTGTTTGACATAAGTAACTAACACATATTTGAAGGGACCATTCAAGGTGAAGTGGCCTGTTAACAGCTCTTCAGACATGGAGGAGAGGAAAGTGGGGAAAAGGCAGGGTGGGGGGAAGTAGAGGGAAAAAAGAAATTGAGCTGGGGGACATTAAGTAGTTTACAAATTGTTGTAATAAGTCAGTGTTCATTCCATTATTTTTAATGTACAGTGAAGTTATACATTTAAGATCCCAGGATTATCTTTTGAAGGTATTGTGCATGTTTTCTTTGAGGATGTGGACTGAGAGATTATATATAGATTGATTGCTTTGGGAAAAGTGTTCACCCACAGGTGCTATGGTGATTTTGTCTTCATTTGAGAGTAGAGAGATTGTCTGGTTTCATCCATATAGTTGTTATTGGGACATTTAGTGCATTGGATGAGGTACACCACATGTTGTAATTGGTATGGGTAGGATCCATGGATCTTGAAAGGTGTGTTGTGGGCGGTACTGATCATCATAGCAGGGAAATATAGCTACAGCTTTTGCATCTGTTGCTCTGGCAGGATCTGGTGTTGCTTTGAGTTGGTGTGTCCTGGTCTGTGGGGAACTTGCTTTTGATGATGAGCACGGAGAATCTTAGGCCAGAAAAGGGATTTCAGGGAAGATTTCTTTCACGGTGGGGTATCCAGCAAGTATGAGTTGTAGCTGTTTGATAATACTCATATGGATTCTTGTGTGAGGTGTGCAGTGGTTTTCTTTGTATATTTTGGAATATTTGCATGGCACATTCCATGATGCAATCTACTTCTTTGTTGGAGCGTTATTGTTTAGTAAATGTAGTTTTAAGTTTTGTAGGCTTTCTATTTCAGACTTTCTCCTTGGAATGTGTTTGTATCTGGGTGGCTGGCTATAGATAACAGATTTTTGGTGTCTTTGGGGTGGTATTGGATCTGCAAATGTAGGTGTGGTGATCCATAAGTTTTTTTGTACATAGCTGTCAGCAAAGTTCCATTTCTGAAGCCGATCATGGTGTCCAGGAAGTAGATGCTAGTGTGGGAGCATTCCAGAGAGTTTAATGGATGGGGGGGTGGATACTAAAGTTGCAGTGGAAATCTATGAGGGAGTTTAGGTCGTCTATCCAGAGGATGAAAATATCATAACTTATGCTAAGCAATCTGTTTCATCTTGTATTTAGCTATGACACTTTAAGCACGTTTCCCAGATCTGGAGATGAGTTCTGTGTAAAAATGAAAACTTGTCTCTCTCAGCAACAGCAGTTGGTCCAATAAAAGCTATGACATCACCCACCTTGCCCCTTTAATATCCTGGCTACAACAACTCTGCATATAGAAAGCAAAGGCATGCCAACCTTTTTAAAGTTGGGTGCCTAACTCGATATCTGGGTACCTAAATATAGCCTGAATTTCTTGGGTGCTGCTGAGAACCCAAAACTCATATTGGACAGGAGCTGCAGATGCTCATTATTTTTGAAAATGTGTATTATAGAGCTTGAATTTTAAGAGAAATAAACCCAATATCTTAATTGCTTCCTACAATGTTAGATCTTTATTTGAATATGCATGTATCTGTGTGTACATGATGAATTAATGTGAAACTTGTAAGTGTTCTGTTGCATTTAAAATATATATTTTTACATTATCTTAGTCACATGGTTACTGAAAAATGTTGAGGGTGGAGTGAATTTTTTTTTCTTCCTTACAAATATAACGGCAAATCTTACCTCTCTGCAGAAAAATTGCATTTCAGTTTGCAAACACACATATATAGTAACTGTCTTTTAGATCTTCATATACTAGATTTTTCACTTGCTATTTTGAGGTTATGAAGTAGCTTTGATAAGATGTATTTTCCCCCTCTACGGAAGCTTAAGTCAACACATTGAAAATTGCAGATATAAAACACATATTATATACATCCCCACTCACATGCTGAGAGAGTTAGAATATTTATTTTAAAAACACAAGGTTTGTTTACAAAATTCACAACTTTTAATGACAACATTCTGTAGAAGTCTTTTTGAAAGCAAGTCTATGGCTATCTAATTCTTACTAGTGGGGAAACATACATGAAACTGCAAAAAACCTCTTTCTACAATTTACTGAATCTGTATAGTATTTTTAGAGAATTTTCTGGATTCAGAATTAGTTACCACAAGGCTGAGGGTCTGCCTTACTCAATACCTTTTAGGAGTTCTTACAAAGATTTTCTCTTTGTCCTGGGCTTCCACTTCAGCTAGCTGTTTTAAAATCCGTGCAGCCAAAGATTTTCTAGACCTTCTAAAATGATGGAAGAACATAAGCCTAATGATGTTTTCTCAGATAAACACCACCAGAATGACACTTCTCTCCTGCATTAATTAACTTCTGGTTTCCACCTCCGTAAAATTGTTTAAAAGCTGAAAGATGATATATTCAAATGTGGACACATGACAAACACGAAGTTAAGGTTGGTCCCCTTTACCAGAAAACAAACAAAGCTGTCGGTACTCTGGCACTTACAATTCTACCCTTTACTATTTGGCAGAATATTTGGTCCATTAGCTGACTGGTGCAGAAACGATCCCCACAGATTCCCTGTGGAACGACTGCAAATCCTAGATACCCACTTGAACATCCCCTTTTCTTCCATAATCTAACATTATCTGCTCTAAAATAACTAACTGCTCATCACACAAAATTATATAGGCAAGAGTTGCTAAAATTCCTTATAATCTTCTATTTTTATTTCCCTCATGAAATAACCCCCCTGCCCAGTCCTCTGGGAACTTGATTGACTTCATACTGTAACTGGGATCTTCATGAATTTACTAGATATACCCAATTTCTTGATAAGAATGGAAAACTATATTCCTTTCAACCATTAAAACCTTACTTTAATTCCATTGACCTACCATACAAATTCATATTTTTATAGGACAGTAGTATTTCAATGATCAAATTCTTATCAAACTTTGAAGAGATAGCATTTAATATCTTTTCTAATACAGAGAGATTATTTAAAATCTGTAGAAACCTTTTAAAAGATCAGGATTCTCCACATAGATACCTGGGAGCTGGATAGTAAAATCCTGCTGATATTCATACTCATTTTTTTTGGAGAAATAAACTTACAAATCAGTTCTATGAATCTGGTTACCTAACATTAACAACAGCACATATGACAATGCAGAGATTATACCGAACACACAGAACTGATTGTGAAAAACAGTAGGTTTTCAGTGGGAGTGTAGATTTAAATGTTTTAGAAAATGATCAAAATGCATGTTAGTATGTTGCTGAGGCTTCCCATGCAACTATGTTCAAAGCCTTGCTAAGTATTGATAGCAATACAAAATTATTTTCTTTTGATGGCTGGAAGATTTTCTGTTTCTGCCCAGTAGGATAATCCACATGTTATTTCTGCGTTTAATAAAATTTACAATATTTTTACAACAGAGAAACTTACCCCTCTCATTTAAAAAAAAAAAAATTCCTATTATCTTCCTACTTAGACACAGTTTATTATTTTGATTGAGTCAACTCTATGTCACAAAACCAGAAACTTCTCCTTTGATCCTTATTAAAAATTGATTGGAGTTTATTATAACTTTTGCTTTCATCTATATGCAGTTGTGTGCCATTTCCTTAATATTTTGGTATTTGTACATTAATTTCATATTTCTTCTATATAATTACATATTTTAATCATTGCTTCTGTTTTCTTTCCCCTAAATAAATTATATAACTTTTTATCAATGTATAGGATGTTTCCAGTATATACCAAATAAAAGAATGTACAGAGGATAGTTAGAAGCGCTAAGCTATGAGTACTGTGTTTTTAACATCCAAAATGTCACCACACAACACTGAGTTTACAATCATCCCATGGTAACCTTTATCACATGTCTAATTATTTTTTAATATCAAACTTTTTGTTGTGTTATTTGACTGTTTATACATCAAAGTACCTTAGGACAGCTTAAATAGAATGGATGTATATAAAAAAAAGTTTTTGCCAAAATAAATAAATAAATAAAGCATAGGCTCAAGGGCTGTTTAATTTAGCTCAGTCACTTAGTTTATTTTGCATTAGAGGAACTTCTCATTTAATTTACCAGTCTATAATAGGTAACTTTTTTTCAATATGGAGCTAAAGGTCACTATTATATGTAAGGAAAATTAAGCCGATGTTCTTGGTTGCCTTACAGTTCTCCTAGTTCAACTACTCCAATAAATGAACATGTACAACAAGCCGAAGGGCTTTTTATTACAAATTTAATTCATTTCTCTAGACAACTGTGAAATTTGCCATTGACATTAGTCATTACCCCAAGGCGAACTAAAAGATGATCTCAGTTAATAAATGATCCTTAACAAGGAATGCTCCTATCTTCTGTGATATTGGCACAGGCACATTTTATTAATGCAGGACTAGCTTCCTGCCAGAACACTAGCGTTCACGACTATTTGGTGTGCTTGTTTCCTCTTCCTGCTCCTGATATTAATAATTATGCAACGGGATAATTAGCAACACAAAGAGACAGTACTATGAGCTTGCAGCTAGATTTTCAGCACGTTAACCTTCTGGGAAATAAAGAACAGAAGCAAAGAGTCTAGCCAAATAACCAATGCAGGTTGATTTCACAGTGTGTAAAAGGCTAATTATCTGTGAAAAGTCTGACCTCAAGTAACAAAATTACACAAATGTGCAGGCATTTTATTTTAAATAAAACTCAGACCCGCTAGTTCATAATGTGAAGACTCATGGCTAACTGTCTCACAGAACTGTTTGTGTACATATGTACACATATGAAAAAGTCTAACAGGAAAATAATGGTTTCCCACAATAAATGTTAACTAGTTATCCAAACACCTGCATAGGTATAGTAAAATATGTTTTTTTTCCTACAGACATTACAATGTAAAAATATATATCTGGTATGTGACAGAAGTAGTTTAAGTGTATTTTGTTTACTGGAGACAGGCTACAGTAAAAAGGGGAAAAAATATTACTACTTTTTTACAGATACCATGTGTAATTCATTCCAATATAAGAATATTTATCCACTAGCAGTAATAACAAACCACAATTTTTGTCATAAAAAAAATAAATTGTATTTGCAAAAAGCAAACACATTACAGAGTGTGTAAAAATGCAATATTCCCATTTTCTAGTCAGAGTTCCAATTTATTGAAGTAACAGAGCAGAAAATGCACTGACAGCTGTTACATTTTATTGCGAATTAGTATATACGTTTTATATCCAGTGAGCAAATGCATGATACATTGTATTCCAGTAATTGCCACTGGCTTTCCAAATGGAAACTGAATGATCTTAGTGCAATTACACTCAGGAGAGTAAATGTAACAAGCTACAGTTCTACATTATAGCTCTTTAACAATACCAAGAATTTTACTCTTTAAAATAAAATAAAAAGGTCAAACTATATATCTATCGCCACAGAAATAGATAATATATTCATGTATCTATATCTACAGATTGTAAGAATATTGTTACTATTCTGGTTTAAATTAAGCTATGTATGTCCCAGCCTACAAGGTTTAGAAAGTTCATAAGAAAGATGTTTAAGTTTTCAATCACTCAAGTTATTTCCTCAGCATCAGTACTTTTCCCCTCTGTCTGTAGGTGGGGGAGGAGGGGAGAAGAGTTGAATACTTTGAATGCATACCATCAAAACATCTTATTTCATATCTGAATCAAAAGGTTGACTTTTCCTTCAGCACATACTTTCATTTGATACTCTCTTTCCATAGACAATAAAACATTTGTTTTTTTTTTTAAAGGTTTAATACATTTCCTGCAAAGATAATCTTTCTAATATTTGCCACTGTAGGCTTTCTTTTCTGATCCTCTCACCTGTGGTATTAATAATCCAAAAAAAAAAAAAAAAAAGGTCTCTATGCTGAGAAATAAATATTTGAAATGCATTAAGAAATTTTTTTTACACTAACCTTCATAACATATTTTAAACCATTTCGTTAGGCAACCAGTCTTGTGACAACTTCTGCACCTTCAAGCACTACCGTGAAGCATTCAGTAAAGCCGGCAATCTCCTCCCCTCTAGTGGTTACCAGCTCTCTTTGCAGCAAAGACAGAAAGAAAGATCTATAGAGGACCACCTCAGGGCCATTTGTGTCATTTTTCTAAGCTTACGGGGGTGAAGGGAGTGTTGGGGGGAGAGGGAGGGGAGGAGGGAAGAATAGACCAGGCTGTCTATCACTGAAGCAAATAAAATTTATCAGTCATTTAAAACAATATGTTAGTGGTGACTACAACTTAATCAACACCAACCTGCTGACATAGATTTGCAATTTGAGCAGGTTATTAGTAATCGAATTAACAACATGTCACAACTTGTATCTGATTTATTAAAAGAAACTGACTAATGCAACAGGACTATAAACAATGAGCAAGAAGTTTTTTTTTTTTTCCCCCAGCATGACAACTGTGATATGATACAACTCTTGGAAAAGTAGTATTAGAAACTATGCTTCTCTGATTTCATCTTATTGCACATGCTTACAGATTCCTCCTGAAATTCTTTACAAAGTAAAAAGAGAAACTACCCAGTTTGGGCTGAGAGTATTGTAAAATGGCTAGCAAATATTCCTAATGAAGAGAAAAGCCGTACACCATGTGTACTATTTTGGTTCACAAGCAGAAGTCTCCAGCTTCCAATGCACCACATCCAACAAGCAAAAAATCCACATCAATAAATGGTTTGTAGATACAGACACATTTGCCTACTTATTAGTATAAATATGGAATTCCTTTATGTCCTTTTCCTTTCATTAATAACTGTGTTTCATAACCAGGGTGCTACACGGCGATAGTACAAGCTCCTTCACTGCCAATTCAATCTCCAGAGAAATTCACGATAAAACCTAACCAAATTGAGCTCTGCGGAAAACAAGACAGTGCAACTACAGTGCTTATACATCATGGAACAGAGTGACTGCTCCTTTTCTACATTCCTAGGGCACACAACATGACAAATAGGACAGGGGAAAGTATCCAAGGGCCTCTCTCCACTAGCTTTCAGAGAAGGCCAGGTCCTGCACCCCATATAAATGTGGGTGTTCCTCTAGTGTTCCTTTTGGCATATATGGACTCACCAGAAAGTGTGTGGGGGAGGGGGGGGGGAGAGAAATGGGATTGAACCATGATTGTTTACTAGCCTTTCGGTTGTACTCATCACTGCAGTATCAGAGACCCTCAATAGATTATAGACACATCATTACCTTAAGCAAGGAGAGTTTTTTTTCTTTCTTTCTTTCTTTCTTTCTTTCTTTCTTTCTTTCTTTCTTTCTTTCTTTCTTTCTTTCTTTCTTTCTTCTGAATCAGATGAGTGATGTGTTTGTTTCATATAGACTGGATCCTTTGGATGCTGATCAGATCTCTGTAAAACCCCATAAAAAGAAAGGCTTGATAAGGAGGATTAATTCATAATGTGCTGACTTAGAATTGAGGGACTGGAAATAAGAAGCAAAACATTAACAGAGACAGTAATTAATCATTGGAATAGACTACCAAGGAAAGTAGTGGATTCTTATCGGTGGGAGTCCTTACATCAAGACTGGTTCTTTCTCTAAAAGACTTACTCTAGCTCAGTCAGAAGTTATTGGGCTCAATTTAGGAATGACTGAGTAAAATTCCATGGCCTATGTTAAGTAGGAGTCCATATGAAATGATCATAAAGGCCTCTTCTACCTTTCAATCTCCTGATCTAGTTAAAATGCATAAGAAACAAATCAAGCTTAACAAAGTTACCCACTTCAGCCGAGAAATTCTTTGATGGACAATGGAAATGAACATGGAACTCCTGGTGATGCCAATCTAATGAAGTGCAGTTCTACTCTGAAACGTGACTATTTAGAAATGGCACTTTCATACTCCACAGAACTGTCCCCTTGCTAGTTTATCCATCCTGTCCTGATTTTTGCTTAGTACAGGAATAGTAAATGATGGCAAAACCTCTTATTCTGGAACCATCTTGGAGCTGGTTCAGTCCCAGGACAAATTAAAATAACCTCAGGTCTGCTCTAAATTGTGCTAGATTTTAACAATCTCTTTTGTATATTATAGGAATGACAGACTACCCAGAGCACAGCATATTTCAGGCACATACCTTCACCCTTTCCCATAATGCCCTAGCATGTTATCTGCACTGGGAGTAAAGAGACATAAAAAGTCAGAACACAACATGGGATCTTCCACTCTTTCTGTATTCAGAGTCTTGTCTGCGCACTGAGTCCAAAATAATTTGTTCTTGCTTTTACTTCTGATAGCACAATAAAACTAACACAGCTAAGAGACGGTGAGTCAGTTCCCCCTTGTGCATCATCAGAATTGTTTACTAAATTCAAATAAGTTATGGATGGTGGTGAATTCGCCCATCACTGACAATTTTTAAATCAGGATTGGATTTTTTTTTTCTAAAAGAAATGCTCTAGGAATTATTTTGGGGAAGTTCTTTGGCCTGTGTTGTACAGGAGGTCAGACTAAGTGATCACAATGGTCCCTTCTGGCCTTGAAATCTATGAATAAATGAATGTATGAATCTGTTCCTTTGGAGGAAGTGGAGATTCACAGACATTGAAGGCATTATTCTGCCTTCAGTGCAGAACCTTTCACCTTACTGCTGATGATCATGAGATGGAATGAACCAAACTTAACTTTTATTCTCAAGGTAGAGTTTGAAGAACTGGCAATTAGAAAGTGAGGGAGTTTGAAATCACCGATAAACAAAAAAAAATGTAACACTACAACTTTATTTTAGAGTAATTTTTCAGAGTAGAACCACATTTTAGGATAAAAGAAATAAGTATATTGGAGCTAAATATTATGCAATGTAATTTGTGCCATTCCTATGCCTCAGAATTCTATGACAAAATCAGAAGTTTCTAGGGAGAAAAACACTGAAGAATGTAAAGTGAAAAGAATAGAAAACTTGAATTTGAAGAATGTTTTTTAACTTGTCAAGGACAAACCATTTTCCTGAAAAAGCCCTCATTTGGAAATTAATTTAATCCTCCTGCATACAAATAAAAAACCTATAATGTTGTGCTTCATTAAACTTTTAAAATAATGCTTGAAAAATACACATTCCAAAACTTGAAGATTCTCAAGATTTTAAATGTGTGTATAAATTTCCTTGCACAAGTTTTCCCATTGAGACTACTTAGGCCAGGTCTGCACTACAAACTTACTTTGGTATAACTACATTGCTCAGGAGGTTAAAACTCCAAACTACTTAGTGACATAGTTATACCAATCTAACCCCAGTTTAGACAACGCCATGTAGATGGGAGAGCTTCTTCTGTTGACACAGCTACACCTCTCAGGGAGGTCAATTAACTATGCCAACAGCATAGTAGTGTCTTCATTAATGTGCTTCAGAGGCACAGCTGCATCAGTTCTGTTCATAAAGAGAAGCCCACAGATGAGTAAAGTTATGCAGAAGCAAAAATCATTGAAGGATTAAGGTGCAAGTTTGTTGTGTATTTCTATTGTTGGAAAAAACTTCTAATGCCTTGCCTATTAGAGATATTGATGTAAGAGTTGGCAGGTCCAGAATATAAATATTGCAAACATGACTGTAAAAGATTTATATGGGTTTTCTGGCACTTAGGAATTGAGTTGAAAAGAAAACATTTAGAAATAGAAATCTATTTTATTTTAAATTTCATTTCCAAGGAGCGTTTCCATATTTGTCACAGTTATGGAACCATTTAAGTATCTACTTAACAATGCATACTATAAAATTTTTATATACTAAAGGTAAAGGAAAAAAAGAAGTTGCAACATAGTAAAGAATTAGGAAGTTTTCAAAAGATACATGCACTTGGCAAAAATATAAGCAGTGCAATATTTGGTATAATTTTACAAATGTGATAGTATTTTGCAAGCTTTCCAAATTCATTTGTGGTTCATTCAGTGCAGAAAGTCAGAAAACTGCATTGGCAGACAAAAGATTCTCCTTTTAATGAATCTACCTTAAAACCAGGCTCAAAGCTAGCACAATTCTGATAACTAAATAAAGGCTCCAATCCTGCATCTGCATTTCTCCACCTGGTTTTCATGTTGTAAAGAATTCTCCTGTGTCCATTTAGGTACATCCAAGGGAATAGTTTTAACTGCTCATTTCCTGAATTCAGAACCTTTGGAAATAATCCTGAAATACAAATAATATGGAAGTGCTCCTACACCTGGTCTAGAATGACCATACTTCAACAAGTAATAAAGTAAGAGGGCACCACATCATCTGCTAATCGCTTTTGCATCTGATTACCATACCCTTGAACCAAAATCTAGTTCCACTGAAGCCAGCAGAAAATATTCTACTGACTTCAGCCAGGCCAGGATTTATAACTACTGGGTACTTGCTAAAGTTAGAAACACCATATATGTCAATACAAATTGAAGCTTCTAATTCACCTTTGACAGAGGCCAACTCTTCTATATTACACAAAGCTTAGAATCCAATCCTGAATGATGCTGAGCATTTCCTGGCAAGATATTAAGCCCCTGCAACTCTCAATGACGTCCACAGAATTGAGGTTGCTTGGAATTTTATGGGGTTGGATGCAAATTCTACAATGGAGAAAATCACATTCATTGCAGGAAATGAAAGTGCCTCAAAACATGAGAGTTGATTACTTTTATCCTACACTGTATGGTCACAGATATTAATGGTCATTGAATTATCCCGCCATTTACAAAACCAGTACCAATATGTAATCTGACTAAATGGCCACACCATGGTGAATTCTACAGGTAGATTGCAAACCATGGGAAGTAATATTTCTTTTAATAAGTTTTAAATGCATGGCCCATTAAGTGCATGAATTGTATAATTTTTAAAATTGTATAATCACATGGTAAACAAAGGACACTGCTGCTCTAAGTATTTAATGAAGCAAAAAAGATCAACCCTTTAGACACCATTTCTTTTGAGAGTTGGGTTTGGAGAGAAGAAACTGACCAGACTGAAGCGTGTGCACTTAACAGTGAGTAGGACCACATGTAGCGCTAAAGATAAATTTATACCCTAGTATTGCGTCAAACAGAAATTTCTATATGAAATATTCATTGATAAAAATACCATGCTCATTCATTCACTTGTAACTCCATATTGTAATCAAAACTCCATTTTGAATTGCTCTCTTCATTTTGTAATTCTCAGCCTAAGTTTTGCTGGGAAACTGTTTAGATGTGTTTTTAACTTAGTTTGGATATGTGAATGAAGGGTGTGTGTGTGATGGGCTCAGTCTCCAATGCCAGCCTGTCCTGATGACAAACTGCCAGCACCACCTGGATGGCTGAAGAACAATGCAATCGAACCCTGCAAAAGCAAGAAGAAGCCACCTTAGAAAGAAAGGCCCATAAAAAACAAGATCACAGTCACATCTGCCATTAACTGATGACTCATAGTCATACAATACACTGAGGCAGTGTGACAGCAAAATCTATGGATAAAAAGATAGGTGAAACTGCATAGCTTTGGGTAATGTTCTGCACACCATCTAAGAGCGTCAGTTCACAGCTGTGTGCCCGATAGAGACCCCGCTCTTCCTCATGCCCAGCTTCCCTGGCCAGGTAGCTGCCATGAGTTGTGAACACTAGCCATGAACTCAAGCTATGGTCACAAGCAACAATCAGGACTGGTAACTATACATGAACAACAGAAGAACATATGGGGTGCGTGTGTGTGTGTGTGAGAGAGAGAGAGAGAAATATTAGTTATTAACACAACTGTGTTTTCCTAATAATAAATGCAGCATATTGCTTTTTCCCCCTTAAAAATATCCTGGGTGCTCTTTTTGCATAACACACAACAGTAGCTGAAAAGAGCAGTTCTGTTTGTAAGCAGGCCATATTACAATGCCCTTGAAAATCTGACTTCACCCAGTTACAGATGTGCCTTGGAGAAAGACGTTTTCTCAGGGTCTGCGTCTTTACCAGTCTGCACAAGAAAACTGATGAGAACCAAATTATGTCTGATGGGAAAAGAGGAACATGTTTAATGCAGTTTTTGCAAATAAATGAGAGGGAGGCTAAGAAAATTATTATAATATAGTGCTACAGCAGCATCATAAATATTTTTTCCCCAAGTTGAACTATCCTACATAAAATGGCACCTTTTGCTTCAGCATTGCCAGAGCACAGAAAAATCCACAGGTCCTTAGGTGAACTGGCCTTAAATTTAAGGCAGATAGAAAAAAGCATATTATTATGATTTATGTAGTGGCACAATTGTATATGCTGCATAGACTAGATGGTCAGTTCCAAAGAGATAACAGGCCTTGGTCCTGGAACTCTAAAGGCCTGCACAACTGCCTACAAACAGCACAAGACAAGGCAGAACATAGAGCACAGTGTGGGCGTTAGAGATGGAATGCTGTAAATTAGAAAGATGCACATTTGTAATTGGCATTGCTGACAAAGAAGTGGCACTAAAGTTACAGATGGAGTCATAGCTGATGCTGGAACAAGCAGCCTAAATAGATTGTCACTCTGAGCTCATTAAGTAGTAAAATGCAGATCAGGGAACAGCTAAGCAGCTGGGTCAGGTTGTTCATTGGCTAATTTAGTCTAAACAAGAAAGAGGGAAGGAATGAAACATGTTCCAGAAGAGTAAAAGAAAACAAGGAAGTAGCAGAAGTGTAGGGGTGCCATCCACTTGCGGCAATCAGAAGCACAGCTTGGAAGAAAACCGCCAAGCACTAAGAAAAAAAAAGTGCAGGAAATACAATAAATTGAATTCTACAACCTCCAGCTTCTTGGAGTCCAAGTGCTAAATCTTGTGTACATGCTAGAGTTAGATGCATAAATACCTCAATGTTGAAGACAAGCACAGGGATTTGCACACGTACGGGCATATAGGCATTCCTAAATTGAACATGTGCAAATGCGTGCACTGAATTTGGAAAGTTTGACACACACTGCCTTCTTCTCAGTAACTGAAATCTGAACCATCACCACCACCACATTCAGAATATCTCAAGATGAAACAATATATAACTCCTAGAGAGATTTACTGTCATGCTTCTCTGGCTCTGCAGCTAGCTGTGAATCTCTGTAGCAGCACCGTGGGAAAGATATGATCTAACTCACTCCCACCTTCAGCCTGTGCTACTCAATGAGTGTTCCATTTAGTCTCCAGCCCCTTCACCTGCAGGTATCTAGATCCCACACATTGACCTCAGTATGGTCCCATGGAGGCAGTGAAGGAGTGAGATCTGGCCTCAATTTGATTAAGGCAAACTTCATGGGAAGGAGTAGGACTTTGTCTAACTGAGAGCTATGGGGAAAAGAAAAAGCATTTGGAACCTTAGGAGCTGCTGTACCTAAATGAGGCTGTGAATCAACTTTAAGGTATGTTTTTGTTTGTTTGGTTGGGTTTTTTTTTTGGTAGACCCAGCAGGTCTCACTTGTTTGTATGTAATTTATGAAAATTCTACAAAAATGTTTTAAAAGGAGCACTGTTTTTAGGAGGAATTTGCACACAAAGGGGGACCCTGATAATTATGACATGGTATGAATCTGTAGAACAATCTTCTTTTCAGAAAGCCAGGCGACCCAGAACCTCAGTGAAGAGTGCCAGGGCCTCTCACAGAACCCCATGGGATCATCAGGGACCATGTGAAATCTATCAGAACTGGGGAGAAGTGCTGCAACACCATGGGAAATCTCCATGCTCCTGACAGGATGTTGTAAGGAGATCTTTATAGATATTTATTATTATTGTTTAATTACATTGTCAGAGCATCTAGAAGCCCCAGCCATGGACCAAGACTTCCTCTGGTAGAAACAGAACAAAAAAAAAAAAAAAATCCCCAAAAAGGGAATGGTTTGCAATCCAAGCATAAGATGATAAGCAATGGACAAATCCCAGCTGACCACTTGGGAAATCCAAGTAAACAATGGAACATTATTGGTCAGTTTGATAGGCTGGGTTGTCAGCACATCAAAAGTCAATTTCTAACCCAATTCCTACTCCAAAGTCCCTTTCCATAGGTTTTAATACCCCATCCTGTACTCTGAATATTGCCAGTTTCCTTGTATCTTTCTGCACATTTCACACCCCCTTTTATATATTTTCACTGAATAAATGTGTCAATGCTTCTAAAAAGGCAAAATGATATTTAGATTTGACAGAAAGGGAGTTAAAAATGGAGAGCTTTCTCCTGTGTGTGAACTGTTATAATGTTCTATTATCCCTGCAGGGATGGAGAGAAATTCTTGTAAATATTACTTATTTAACAGAATATTCTTAAACAACCTATCAAACTACTTAGTGAAATCATAGGAACAAATCATGAGAGACTTGTGAATTAAAATGATTAAGGCTGGTTTAATTTCACTAAATCAGGACATTTCCCCAACACCATAATAAGAATTCGGGGGGTTATATATTTCTGAAATAACTCCCAGATCAGTTTTCTGACATCATGCCACAATTCTTTCAATGTAGAATATAGCCAGCAGATATGAATGTAACTGTATATCACAACATTCCTTCTTTTATTCTGTTGCAAATTTTATGCTTATTTTTTAAAACTCTTGCATTAAAATATCTGAAAAGTGTTTTCCATATAAATACTGTCCATAGGGAGGGAGCTGTATCATATATTCTATTTTTGTAGAATGAAATTCACTTTACTATTAGCAATCGTACTTAATAAAAAATTAGTGACGAAAGTGAACAAGACGTGGGCAAAATTCTAAATCCTTATAACGGAACACCCAAAGAAATAATTGAGTCATCCGGGCATTTTGATTCTTAGAGGAACAATGAGACTGACTTACTTATTTTGTAATGCAAGTTTTTAGTTATCTGGTTTAAATATCACCACCCAGCATGGTGTAGAGGATCAATGTTAAATCAGTGAGATTAGTTGAGAAGTAGGAAACTTTGCAGCATGAGTGAAGATATCAGAATATGGCACAAGGTGACTCAAAATGATGCACAGTGAGTAAGCAACAATGTTCAGTTCATAAGAGTGGATGCATCAAAGGATAGGATGGCCTTGTGGGTAAACCACAGCACAGCAAATCAGGAGTTCTGTATTCTATAACCATCTTGACTACGGATTTGAAATAGAATCCTGGCTACATTAAAATAGTTTACTTTTAACAGGCTTAGTATCTTGTCTTTATCTTTTCACCTTGGTAAGTTAATGAGGCCAACATTTCCAAAAATGCTGGGTGCTTCCATTTTTGCATGCCCAATACAAGAGTGTCTGAAGCTGGGTGCCCAGAAATGAGGCACCCTCCTCTCAAATTAGTGTGCACTTCTGAAAAATGAGGCTGCTCTCTCTCTCTCTCTCTAATCCTCACTTTCCTATATGTTAAATTAGGATTATAATATTTACCCATCTCACAGAAGGAGCTGAAAATCATTAGTATTTGTAAAGTACTTGGAAACTGCTGGATGGCAAGAGCTCTGCAAATGTGAACTATTGTCAGTCTTTTAAATTAATATAACATTTGCACTTGTTTCATGAAAAGCCTCTTTTAGTACTCTTTTTATATTGGCAACTTTTGTGTATTTATGTCCATCAAAAGTTAATCAAAGGAGATTTATTAAATACATAACAATGCTATAATTGCTCCAGTAAGAAAATCAGTACCTGGTCATACTTAAGTTATGAAAAATATTTTATGTACCTTTAATATGCTGAAACATTTGAAGTGTTTAAATGACAGAGTGGAAGTTCATTAGCTTTATAAAATAAAACCATCCTGGTAGTAGCACTTTCAGAGCTTTGCATGTTTTATATAGCAAGTCAATTTAAAGCAATACATTTTTTAAAGAAACTCAACCAAGAATCTCTAACAAGTTATGGAATATTTCTAAAAATCTAGACTTAAGCTCCAGTTTAGAAAGCAATTTTAGCATGAGCCTAACCCCACTGAAGTCTTTAACAGACCTCTTCACATGCTTAAAGTTTAGACATGGTCCCATTATGTCAGTTGGGAGGAGTGACTTTTTATCAATATAGTTAAAGCAATACAACTCTCCTACTTAGATAAAATTATATCAATATAAAAGTGATTTATACCTATGCAGTTATTTCCCTTCACAACTGGGAATAGTTAAATTGGGTAAGGAATAAAACTCTGTAGTGTGGACAAAACATAAATCCCTAGTACTGTACTGAATTGGTGTTCTAGTCTTCAGATTTTTTTTTCTCAGACCTCTGAGCACAGCTCTGAAATGTGGGTGGTCTTCAAAACCTTCTGGCATTCTCTCTACTTTGTTTTAGGAATTGCTCCCTAAGTAGGCTGCCTGAATGAGATGGAAAATATCTCTTTAAAAAGAGATTTTAAAGTGATGCTGGATGGAAACTGGATTTTCCATTTTGTAGAAACTCTTCAACTTCAAAAAAAAATCTTTCCTAAGATGGCGGGGTGGGGAGAGGGAGGAAGCTGGACCAGAAAAAAAAATCACAATTATTTACGAAAAGAAATCCCACCAATATTTCATTTCGGGTAGATATGTTTTATTTTGATAAAATTGAAACATTGTTTGTTCTGATGTTGATCTTTTAAAACTGTTTGCATTTTTAATATAAACACAATTTCATTGTGAAAAGTTATTTTGAAATGAAAAATGGAAATGTTCCTTTCCAAATAATGCCAAAATTGGATATAAAGATGTTATCTGTCAAATTTATCACTTCACAACTATAACAAAAACATTGTTTCAATGGAATTAATCTTTAATGGAATTAAATGTTTGTGTATTACCTGGTTTTATTTTGCCCAATTAAATGAAAGGGAATCTATCACAATAGAACATATAAAGCCAAAAATCTATGATGCTAGAGAGAGTTATTCTGAACTAGAAAACCAAATTGAACTCTTTATGTTCCTAATCAGAGAAATTATATCTGGCAATTCAATTATATGTGCAATTACTGATACTTTAGGCAGAGCAGATGTAAAAATCCACAATATTTCTCACTAATTCTGTGAAACAGTAATATATAGCTGTAATTAGGATCCAAAATTAATTATTTTTACCCTTTCAATTTCATCTTAAAGGAGTTACTCTTTTCCTCATGGTACTTTTCAGTCTGCAAAATTCCACACTCCAGCATAAGGAAAGGTTTACGTAGTACTTCTTTTTTTGAAGAACATGCTCCCATTACATTGAACAATAGTTACACTAACTGATATTTATGGTAAAGTAGCATCTAGGAATCTCAGCCCTGGAACAGGATCTCACTCTGACAAGCGTTACTCAAAGAAAAAAAAATGAACACTGTCCTAAGGAACTTACAATCAAATTAAACAGAAACTGGGTAAATGGTTCCAGACAACGTCAAGAGTTCTCTACAATTCAGCAATATCAATAATCAAGAAGAAATGCAATTAACTCCCTACCTCCAAAAACTGACTAGAGCACATAACATTTTGTTCTAAATTATACTATATTATTTGTTGGTTTCATATTTGCCTTGTCCCGTTAGCCAGTGTTGACAATGCAAACCTGCAGAGCATGCATGATAGATACAACTTTTACAAACCAACTGCTTTGGCCTGACAGTTTTTCTTTGAATCTTTGTTCTCTTTCGTGAACTGCCAGCCATAGCTGATGAGCCCCACCTGCAGAATATTACCGCTGTGTGTTTATTTTTGTTTTATATTAAATATTTGTTATTTTGTTCCAGTAGTGCCCACAAGGTAGGTACACATTGTCCAAACACACAGGACAAAACAATCTCGTCCTTAGAGGTATGGCCATGAAAAAAGAAAAGTAACATATGGAAGGGATGAGATAATTGTTTACTCAAAATAAGTAGAATTTCATATTACTTGCAATCTTCCACATGGGTACTCAACCATAATAACAAATTGTCACTGTGTGTACGTGTGGATACATATTAGACAAACAGGTAGCAACCCCAATCCGCCTAATACTTTCCCTTATTATAGGTTCTTTTTTGCTCCCCCCTCCACCTCTTTTTTTGGTTATTTTTGTTGTTGTTTTTTGAGAAACTAACATCTCTGATGTCTACAAGAGATGTTGGCACTGGGGAAATAAAAAAGATCTTTGGCTGGAGATATGTCACTTCCTTATCCTGTGAAAATCTTTTTGAATTTTCCTGTGGTAAACTACCATCCCTTCTATTATCATCAAAATTTTTGGCCGTGTGCAAAAATAAAAATAAAAAGCCTTAAGAATGGAATGTGAGAATTTATGACCCAAAGTGACCACAAGATCATCTGGTCTGACCTCCTGTATAGCACATGTCACCAGCAAGACACACTAAACCCAACAACCAAAATTAAAGCAAAGTATTATAGTCAGCAGGAAATTAGACTATTATGTGTCACAAGACCCTTGCAATGGCAGGGAAATGATTAAGTGGGATATACCCAGATATCCCTGGCAGGTGACCTGCATAAAAGTATAAGACCAGCCATACTTGGTCAGAGAAATGGTTCATCTTGCCCAGTATCCTGTCTTTTGACACTGACTCATTCCAGGTGCTCCAGAGGCAATGGACAGAACAGGTAAACATCCAATGATCCATCTCATTGCCCATTCCCAGCCTCTGGCAAGCGGCAGTCCCTGCCCATTCTGATCAACAGTCACTTATGGATCTATCCTCCATGAATTTAGCTAGTTCTTTTTTGATCCTTATTATAGTCTTGGCCTTCACAACATCCTCTGTCAAGGAGTTCCACCAGTTATTGTGTGCACCCACACCCTCCACTGTCACTGCCAATCTGAACTGGGGGTGGGGGGGAGAGGGAATAGTTTCCTGATCCCACATATGGCAATCAGTTAGACTCTGAGCAATGCGTTAAGTATTAATTAAGCACTTCCAGGGCAGATGGCATAGGGGTAAAGAATATCCTTATGGATCTTGCTTTTCTTTCTGTAGCAAGTCACGAGAAGGAAATAAGAAGGTAAAGAACTCAAATCAGAGAACATCTAATGGGGCTGTTTACTTGTAAACAGAGAGATTGTGGCCTGGATTGTTATATTTGTTTAACTGAATACAGGTGCATCTTTAAGGCCTTGTACACACTACAAAGTTATTGCGCGATAAGGCTCCTTACCGCGCGATAACAGTGAGAGCATACACACACGAATGCTTCTTGTTGCACTGCAACAGCCCTCTTGCCGCGCAACATGTAAACCACCCAAACAAGGGTGGTAAGGCTTACCACGGAACAGTTGTTCCATGGTATAGCCTGTGTGTACGCTTCTTGCATTATTTATAGCCTCCGGAAATGTTCCAGAGTGCCAATCGAGGGCACTCTGGGACACCGGAGCTGTCAAATATGTCAATGTCACTGCTCTAGCTGAGCAGTGAAATTGACATATATGTCAATTTCACTGCTCTAGCAGAGCAGTGAAACTGACTTTTTTGGAGCTGCCCTGGCGGGTTCGGGCCAGCCCCCTAGTCCAGCTGCAGGGCTTTGGGTGGTGGCGGGGGCTGCGCACTTAAGCACCACAGCCCCCGCTGCCACCCAAAGCCCTGCAGCTGGAGCCCCGTGGGTGGTGGAGCTCCGAGCCCCTCCACCCACCGGGCTCCCGGGAGCTCAGGTGGCCAGCGGCTGGAGCCCCGTTGCGGCCACGGAGGGGCTCTTAAGCCCCCTGCTGGGCCTGGCTGTGGGGCTTGGCTGCTGTGGGGGTCTCAAGCCCCCCGGCGGGGCTCAGCTGCCTGGCGGCTGGAGACCAACCAGGGGAGCTGGAGCCCCTGCAGCCCGGCTCAGCTGAAGCTGGGCTTTTCTGAGCCAGGGCTCAGCTGCTGCTCAGCTGGCCTGCAGCAGCTGAGCCCCAGCCCAGCAGAGCCCCAGCCACTGGACTGGAGCTCAAGCCAGCACCACTGCCAGCCTTTCGGCTGGCAGGGCAGTGCATGGTGGGATAGGTACCCACCATGCACTGCTCCTTCTAGCAAAAATCCTTTCGCTAGAAGGAGTGCTGTGTGGACGCAGTAAAGCGTTATAATTATTATGCTTGCTTGTCCCGCAATAACTTGTATTGCGGGACAAGTCTGTAGTGTGTACATGGCCTAAATCCGAGAAGTTCCACTATGGTAAAATTGTAGTGGCCACAGCATGCAAACAGAGATGTTAGATAGAAACATAAAATACTTTCTAGATGATTGCAGTTTAACACAGCTTTTATTGTACAGATCCATAATAATAATAAATGGTAACCAAAAATGGGGTGGGGGGGGTGGGGGGGAGAGCAGGTCACTCCCCAAGACAGAAAAGCATCACTTATCTCCACCTGTTTCTAAGCTAAGTCTTTATAAATTGATTCTGATTGTATGGTTTCCTACAGAATCCACTAGCCTGCAAGTGGGAAACCCCTATGAATTTAAGTGACAACCTTCAATACTAGGACATTTGTGTATGCTTTTCTTATAAGTGATACTTTAACCCTTATGATTCAATGTAAATGAAGATGAATAAAATCAGACTCTATATATTTGTAATGGTTTCTACTAAAATAACACTGATAATTTACCAAATGTTCTAATAAATGGTTAGACCTCTCCCTTTTAGAGCTAACATTATTTTTTATTTTTTTTAAAAAAGGGAGACTGATGGAGAGTAGGGGAAAGAATAGAAAAAGAAATTCTTCACTTACACAAAGTGAACTACTAAAATCATCAAACTTTCTTAGGCTATGTATACACTAGAAAAGTTAAGTCAACTTTTGTTAAGTTGACTTTAATAAGGTCGACTTTAAGTCAACTTAAAATCGACCTTATTAAAGTCAACTTAACAAGTGGCAATACTTTAAGTCAACTTAGTTCACTTTAAATTAACCTAACTGCCCTTAGGTTGACTTAACAAAGTGGACTTATGCGTCCACACTGGGTTTAGGTCGACCTAAGGAAGGGTTAGGTCGACCTAAAGAGGCTTAAGTCGACCTAATGAGTAGTAGTTATAAAGTCGACTTAAGTTTTCATCAAGTCAACTTAAGGAATTTCTTGGTTTAATTTCGTGGTTTAGTTTAAGTTGACTTAAGCCTCCTTAAGTCGACTTAAATTGCCAGTGTAGACATAGCCTTAGATTTGTCTATTATCTAGAGCAACGAGGCAAATCCATATGTGGTTTGCCCATTAAAGAGAATACACCTGTTGGTGGTGCCTTATCTTTGTCTTCTGCTAACCCCTCAGTTCTTACTTCTTACAAATAGCTTATTTTAAGGGATTTTCCTAGTTAAAATAGTTCTTTTGTCACCTCTTCCCTAATTCTACTACTAATAAGATCTGCTAATAACCTTCCTTCCTCCAAAGAAGTAGCTATAGAGATGACCTTCCCTCCATTCTAAAATTTCCATTGCAAGAGGATGCATTAACCTCTTCTTAGTTTTGATAATATTTTCACATAGTGTCTAGATCTGTTACCTTTCTACTTTAGAGTTTACATGCAGGGTTTTGTTTTGCCTTTTTAAAAAAATGTATACTTGCCTTTGACTAAAACCCCACCAAATTTGATTTACATCAATTTCTCTGGGTGAGAATTTATGCAATTATCAGCCCAGATAATTTAAATATAAACTCTCTTCCCAGGGAAGCTAATGCTAGCTCATCTATACCAATATGAAGAGTCTTAAACACAAATAACGTTCTATATGAAGAAGCAGAGACTAAGTTGTTCAGGATAGATGAGTTCCACCTTCTTTATACTTTGATTTTGTTATAATTAACCAGCGCTGTTTTAGTTACATTTTAGTACTTCATTAAAAGTTAATAAAAAGAAGAGTAAACAAATGTACATTTTACAATTGTTTAAAATTAAATTGTTTGTTCTTATTACCTTAAAGAGTCTCTATGTGTATAAAGAGTATCAATAAGCCCATTTTAGAAAATCATTAAATTATATAAATTAAACATTTCTGCTCATTCCTTAATGCTCTATGACTTAAATTCTAAGTCTTCTTCTGACTTGGATATTCAACATAAACTTGATGAAGCTGGACTTCTATGGTATTTAACTTTAAAAAAAAAAAATATATATATATATATAGTATATATTTTTGAGACTAGACACAATGCATAAGTAGACATTTTGTTCTACAAGCCCAAAATTAGCTCATAAAAGCATTCAAATGTAGTCATCTAGAGACTTAACCATTTTTTCCCTTACAGCCATAAAGAAATCTCTAAATAACAGCCGAGAACTACTTATAAATATCTTTGACTTATACTTGCTTTTGAGAGAATGGTGCACATAGTTGTTCCAAAAGTCCATGAAATCCATTTAAAATTTCAGAAACATACTTAGAAAAATGGGGGTGAAATCCTGGCTCTATTGAAGTCAATGGAAGCTTTGCCAAATGACTTTATCAAGGCCAAGATTTCACCTTTGGTGCTATTATAACTTCTAGCCCTGCCCCTCCCCTTCTTTGCAATAGCTAGATTTCATGGAGGAGGTCTAATTTCACTGTCTTTCATGCATTTTTCAAGGACCTGAATTTGGCGGTGCTCTATATATATCACAAGTAAGCAATGTCACAAGGTGAACAGAAACCCGGCATTAATCAATGGTAGTCTAATGGTATCTGGTAAAATAATTCTGGCTAGTAAATCCCTTTTCCTAGGGATTCCATTGCTTCTGAAGCAAGTCCAAGTCTAACAATTGGTACTAATTCTCTCTCTGAGAATATTGTTCCCACAGATTTTTTTCACAGAAGGGTGTGACAAGATCTCAAGATTAGGACTGCAAAACTTGCATCTTTTGGAAATCTTTCCTCTGACAGGAGCCTTGTGCTGTACATGAGTATATGAGGAAAGCCCAAATTCAATACAAGATTTTGATTATCCGAAATCTGCTTGTTCTTTTTCTAAAACAAAGACTATCTAAAGAAAAGCTCTAATAAATAAACCTCTTTGGGTTCTGTAACTTGCAACAAGTATTTCTATAGGCTGAGGCTACTTAAGATCTCTGGCAACTGAGCCTAGAGTTTCAAATCACCCAGAATGTGAGAGAAAGAATCAGTCTATCCAGAGGTTGACTGGACTGACTTTGGCTTTCTGGATAAAGACCAAGGTCAAGGAATCTATCTGAACAGAGCAAAGGCTGGCTATGGAACAAGAAGTATGTGTCATTTTTTTGGATCTGAGCCTCATTTAATATAAATCCCTCCTGCCTAAACATTTGACAATCACTACTATTGACATACCCATATACATTTTGGCTCTATAAAATGCAAATTAAGAAAAAAAATATTCTTTTCATATCAACTCCTCTTCCTGCACATAAAAAGAAGGCCTATTACAACACCAAATTTACCCTGGCAACCACGAGAGAGTGCAATGGCTTGTTACCTACTTTACTAAAAATACTAATGGACTCCATTATGAATTTTCTGCTAGTCACTGTCAATCTCTAAGGATGTGAACTGGAATGCTAGTCGCCCTGTAAACCGTAACTCATTATTCTGTTCCAAACCCTAGTAGCTAACTGGAACCCTATGACATTTTTAAAATTGAATTTCCATTACGGCATCAAGTTTGTTTTTGTTTTTACTATCTTAGTTACAAAAAAGAAGAAGAAAATAAGATTGCAAAATGAATTGAAGCAGAAAGCAGTTTTTATAAAATACTTTTGGTTTATATAAGCTACTATACATATGTAGAAGTGAGGGGCATTCCCCTGGATGTTTTTATAGTTTCCAAAAATAGTTCCACATATCACAGCCAAAATTAATGAAGTCAGAATTTACCATGAAAAGCAGCTAAAATGAGCACCAGGAGGGAGTTCACAACTACTAATGTCCTAAGTAAGTACCTACTCAATCCTTATCCTAGTTTATTGCTAGAGAAAAGAAATTGGCTCAAACCTTTCCTTATTACTTGAAACAAACCTGAATCTTTTAAATGTTTGAATCAGCTCAGTTAAGAGATTATTTACAAACAACTTGCTGTCTCTCTTCCCATTCTCATCAGATGGCCTCTGAATGCAAACAAATTTCAATAATCTCACGATATCCTAAATCGCTATAGTTGCACAAGAGTTGGAAGGCCCACAGTACCACATTCAATGAGATTCTCACAATGTTCAGGGATTTGCTGTACTCCTACATCCCACTGGACATTAAAGGAAACATAAATTTAAGGTGAGATTCCAATCACTAAAGCTAGGAAGAGTCACAGAACAAAAATACTATTGCCTAGGAAGCAAAAGGATAGTCTCCTCCCAATATTTCTGCAATTAGGAGAATGTTTCAGAGCTGTGATGAAGCAAGCTACTACCAGACAATAAAAAAAATCCACGGCAAGGGGCTATTCAGGAATTAAAAAAAAGGCATTCTAAATTTCTTTTCTTAAACTCATTCATAAACCTTAAAAAAACAAACAAACAAACAAACAAAAAATAAAAAACAGGGAGAAAGACAAAGAAGAATCCAAATGCAAGGTTCACACTGTTCAGCTGGCTGTTCCTACCTTCTACTCTATTATGACAAATGTAGAGATCTAGGCACTTTTATCTCATGGGAGTATTTTTTCTCCTCGTTTAATTTTTTCAATATTGCCAAACCCAAGTATTCAAAAAATCATGAGACTGTCTTAAAAAATGTATAAAACACTATGTCATTGTTTTCATTTATTTGCCTTCTGCTTTCAGAGCCTCTCAGATTCACTTGGGCCATGTATTTAAACTTTTCTCTGTAACCATGAAATCTAGGAAACTCACTTTTTATTTTAAATGAGAGCTGAGGGGTCTCATATTTTCACATGACTCTAGGAGGTAAGAGGCCCACCAAATATCATAATACTCAGAATAAAATGATGAGAGTTGGCCATGCTGATTTTCTCCTGAACCTATGCTTGCTGAAAGACTCCATTTTAGATTATCTAAGGGCAATGGTTTGTGACTGCTGTTATTTATAGCCTCATACAGCACCATCTGGTGCTAGGAACACAGCATGCAGATTCCAGTAACTGTTGGTCAAAAAATAATTTTTTTAGAATAGGTCTTGGTTTTTTTTTTCATAGAAATATCAAAATTTGCAGAAATATTTACTACTTTATAAATTGGTTGAGAAATAGCAAAAAGCTTTTGTGACAACTTTTGCAAAAAATATTTACCAAAATTTTTAATTGTTTCAATCAACTTTAGTAAGAAATTGCCAATATGTAGTTTGCTGTTGCTATTTGAATGTTTTATTTTCTTGATTGCCAGTTTGTTTCTCCATACGTACTTGATGACTTTAGCCCTTTGTTTCCTCCTAGCTAGAGAAAACTAAGATGGCAAATTATTTTCAATGGTTAAAACAAAATAAACACATATAAGGGGGAACTTATGGTGGCAGGGAGGGGAAACAGGATGTTAAGATAATTGGCTGAAGCAAAAGGGGGATGAAACCAAGGGACTAAAAAACTGGATTTCAAATTCTGGCACTTTATACAGTCAGTAAGATAGACGTTAGGAAAAAGTGGCCATGTGTAAAGCAATTACAGTACCTGACTGACTCTTTGTTAATGGAAATTTATAAGTCAAAGGGTTTTCTATGGAATTTTAAATTATGATACCCTACTTTTGACTCATACAACCTACCCTGTCCTTCCTCCCAGGACCCATTTTGCCTATTTATTAAGAATATTTCCTAATCATATGCAGCTTAAGTACTCAGTATCCTGGGAGTTATTTTTCAGTATTCTGAGTATTTCTCATATGTTAATTTACTTTAAATCTGATAATTTACTATAATTATTTCATGAAATATTTGTATAACTGCTATTACCCATTTTTATAAAACAAATATTTGATGGGCAGCATGTCTAGCCTCAATGATTATCCAATGAGCTATCTTATTCATAACTTACATATGTATGTCCCATCTCAGTTGCAGTCATTTATTGAAGGTTGATCAACCCTACTCTAAATTTTCTGGAATTTGTGAATTTTGAAATTGATTCTGAGCAATTATTGCTATTGTAATTTTTTTTCATATTGTCCCCATTTTGGGTCTTATTTAAGAATATCTTTCAACCAATCCCCCATACATTTGGAATCTGATTCTCCACTGCCTCAAAGTATTTTACGTTTACTTTGAACTAGTGTAAATGACTACACAGCTAAAGTGGAAGCTGTGGAGAATCAGACACTTGATTTGTGTTTCATTCCAGATACACAACCTACTGCTTATGGGCAGAACAAAAATCAAAAACTAACATTCACCAAAAACCAGCCAAGTTTTCATGGTATTCTTGATCCAAACATATTCTTTATGCTGTGCTAGAATGTTGGTCTAGCAGTCATTTTAAAAGGCTACTACCATGCCTATTCCATTGTTATTTCATAGAAATCAGTACACAGGATTTCAGATACTAGGAGGTAGAGTTTGTACAGCAACTGAGATATAACTTTAACAAGCCTCTTCCCCACTATTACTAATATAAGATCGTTGTGAATGAATTATATATATAAAATCACACTAGTATTCCTAATACTTTCAGCAGACATTCTTGAGGACAAGATTTAGCTTCTATGAAAGTTCCAGAAAAAGGATCAATGCATAGGAGTCACAATGCATAGGAGTCACAAATACAACTATATATATATATATATATATATACAAACATATAGATATATATATATACAGAGAGAGAGAGAGAGAGAGAGAGAGAGAGAGAGCATATGGCAATATTTGTGACTCCTATGCATTGATCCCTTTTCTGGAACTTTCATATGAGCTAAATCTTGTCCTCAAGAATGTCTGCTGGAAGAGAAAGTATTAGGAATACTAATGTGGTTGTAGCTGTGTTGGTCCCAGGATATTAGAGAGACAAGGTAGGAGAGATAATATCTTTGATTGGACCAACTTTTGTTGGTGAGAGAGAGAAGCTAGGAGTTTACTTCCCAGACCTGAAAAAGAGCTCCGTGTGGCTCTTAAGCATGTCTTTCTCACCAACAGAGGTTGGTCCACTAAAACATATTACCTTACCAACCTTGTCAAAGGAGTACTAGTGCAAATTTGGATTCATCTGGTCTTTGTACTATTTGTCTGTCTATCTTGAAAATTCTTTATGGAGTAGAAGTTCAAAGGGAAAGAGTGAGGTTTTGGCAAAGGAACAAATTAAACAAATAAAATAAATACCCTGGTTGTATTTGCAAGAAGAGACAAGAATTGGTGTAGGTGAAGCATAAGTATCATAAAAACATCAATACATTAGAGTTTGTGAGGTTACCATAATACGGGGGCCAAATAAACACCGACTGCAGTCAGATCATAAGCAGAGGTACTTACAATACACCAGCTAGAACTGTTGTAGAGGGAAAAAGTACAAAATTTGGGAATATTTTTTTAAATTTATAACTAGTTTTTCAAAATGTGGATGAAATTATTTTGGAAAAAAAAAAAAAAAGTCAAACACCACTAAGTTAATTAACATTTTTAGTAGAGTTTTTTCTGTCAAAATTTGATTTTTTTAAACAAAAAAAACTTTTAAAAAAAAACTGGCCATCCAACCCATCCATCTCCATGGACCAGGAAAGGAAATGACTGCCTTGAACCTCTGACCTCTTGCAGGTGTCCTCAGTGGGCAAATGTTGTATTGCATTATAATGGGCCATTGCATAGGACACCGAGAACTGTGTGGATCCCCCCCAACAATGCTTTCATGTGGCAGAAAGGCAAGCAGCTGTTCTCAAACCACCCAGGCCAGAGCCCTGGCTCTGTTGTAATTAAACGAAGAAGGAAGATGGAGCAATGCCTCCTTTGCAAAGAGGATAGAACATGAAAATGCAATTACTTTGTGGGAATGAGAAGAGACTACTGAGCATAAACGCTATTAAACAAACAAATCTTGTTGAAGAAACACAGAGTTTTTTTAAAAAAAATCTTTGGTTTAACTACCAAGATAGATAGACAGAATACTCTTTCTTGAAGAATATATTAAAGTAAAAAAGGTTTAAAATGTCCTTGTATTCCTGAGCCTGTTTTTTTTTTTTTTCCCCCCTTCTAAAGTAATCCTACACCATCTCCCTGAGTGAATCAAAGCATTGCTCAGTTAATCAGGCCCTTTGTTTCTTGATAAAGATCATCCAGTCATGGAACACAAAAAAAATACCATATGACCAGTCACACACAGTGAATATTGAATCACAAAAAAATAAATACACCAACAAATAGCTTCTGTATGTAATCCAGAGAAAATTGTAAATTCTTTGGGACAGGGATATGGACAGAGCCTAGCTCAATGAGGTTCCAATCCCTGATTTGGGCCTCTAGCTGCTACTGCAAAAATACTAATGAAATATGTTCAAACTAAACATTTGTCAGATACTTTGTAAAAATCATTCTGCTTGCAGTCATTTTCAAATCAGGGGGGAAAAAGCCCTAACTTTTCCATTGTGAATTGTGAATTCAGTTTGACTGGTGATGTTAAAGAAATAGAAAATATAAGGGAAGGTCTCTTGTAATAAAATCACAGAATCAGGGAACCTAGGGTGTATTCTCATCTTTATCACAGATTTCCTGAGTATTTGTGCAGGAGTCATTTAATCTCTCTCTACTCAGTTTCCTTCTCTGTAACATGCAGGATCATACCTGGACAACACACAGGCAAATCGTGTTAAATTAATATTTCAGAATCCCCCCTCTAGAGGAAGAAGTTGAATTTGTCTCTCTCTTCCCAGCTGAGTGCTCTTCCCACCAGCTTATTCTGGGGTGGGTTGCTCTCAGTCTCTCCTGTTGAAGCAATTCCATCTTGCAGAAAGTACTTAAATATTAATTAAAGTGGGAGTAACTCTATAAACTGATGATTAAGGCATTAACCTGAGAAGTAGGAGATGTGGACTCATTCTTCCCAGGTGAGTGTCTTAGGTTACACTACAGAAAGTTAGGTTGACTTTGTTAAGTCAATTTAATAAGGTTGACTTTAAATCAACCTAAAGTCGACCTTATTAGGTCGACTTAAAGTGGTTTCCCTTAACCGGGACTTAGTAATTTGACCTAACTTCCTGTAGGTCGACCTAAGAAAGTGGACTTATGTGTCCACAATGGGCTTAGGTTGACCTAAGGAAGGGTTAGGTCGACCTAAGTAGGGTTAGTTCAAATACCCTGTGGTTCTTATTAAGTCAACCTAAGTGTTCATTAGGTTGACTTAAGGAAGCCCCTTAAGTCGACCTACTGAAAGCCTAGTGTGGACAGAGATTAAGTTAAATTGACTTAAGCCTCCTTAAGTCGACCTAACTTGCCAGTGTGGACACAGCCTTAGTGTATACAAGGCCTTTGTCGCCAGGCAATAGTGCCCTTTTCATGTTTTGGCCCAATGAATGTTTAAATATTTATAAAAGTTGAACAGCTTCAATTGATGGGCCTGAAAGCAGAATGCCCTATAGCTTGGTGTTTTGAGGCACTCAACTGGTGTGGGGGAAGGGAGACCTGAGCACGCTGAGATTGGTTGACTATGCCACAGTATCATTGTCCTACATAAAAAGAATCCTCAGTTTGCTATTTAAACTGGCTTTCAATCCAATTTGTACGAACAGAACAGCAGAAAGCAAACAAAATGGGGTCAAGTATCTCGCCAGTTAATCAATATACAAGTACAATAGACAATTCTTTTCTCAAATGTTATAAATGTTCACAGATCAGTACAATACCAATAGGTAAAATCATTCACACAAGGCCCCTGACAGAACTCTGGCCCAAGGAGCTCCCATTCTAATAGAACACATTTCTGTAATAAAATGTTGGGGAGAGAGGAGAAGAGAAATCAGGATCAAGGGAAGAACTACTCCCCAACTCCATTTCATTATAACACTGCTACTCAACAGAATCATATACCATGCTCTGCTGACCTTAAAATTATTATTAGTTCTCTTTTTAGTCTTGTTCACCTAACAAACACCAACATTTCATCATGCTGCCTACACAAACTTTGTTAATGTGTAAAGCTTAAGTCAAAATTAATGGAAAGCAGTTAATGCATAAGTACATGTTGGCAAAAATACATCCCAATTGCAAAGCCTAATGTGATCAGAACACAAGAAAATAAACAAATGCTTCATCAAATAAAGGCCTCTTGTTTTAAATCAGTAAGGAATATTTTTTTCAATTTGGAAAACACAAATCCTCCCCACCATGACATTGGGACTTTGGCATATTAAAGTAGATAAAGCTAGATCTAAAGTTATTATAAAAACAATTTTTAGTGTTCCTTGCAGTATCGCTGATAGCCCACCACCGCTCTTGACACTGTAGCTTTATATGACACCAATTGCTTTTTTATACGAGTGTTTGTATTAAGTACACCTCCTATATCATCATTTAATTTTCCTATCCCTAATACAAGCACACACAAGTTGAAGCCAGCGGAAGGTTCTCCAAACCCCCCAGTGAACTGACGCTGCCAAATTCTGCACAGCTCTACTTAAGACTCACATATGTGATCACTCACTTTGAACAAGCTACAATCACAGCAACCAAGGAATTTGCACCAGTTTAGAACAAAGCTTGCTTCTTTCACTTGAGCCAAAGCTATTGGCAAGGAATACAAAGTGTTGGATTGGCAACTCAGCATGGATTTAATCCAGAATTCAATTTGAAGCTCCATTACCTACAAGCCTTAGCCTTCCTAACAGTTGAGGAAACGCCTAGTGCTTTTGAGAATAGAAAGGACCAGATCCCAGTGGAAACTCATAAAGTTGTGCAGTGGTTCAAGTAGAGCCATGTAAATGGTAAAATCTCTCACACATTCAGTCATGGACCCCCCACTTTTCTCCCCAAGTCTTTGATCAATAAACTCCAGGATGATTCCATGTACAGAAGTCTGATAGCAGTGCTCAGATAAAGGGCTCAATCAGGGCCCAGAGTGGAATTTGATTTTGTTTTTGTTTTTTAACTTTAAAATGGCAGCAGCATGAGTCAGAGTTGGGCGTGGAAGCTATTTTAGCAAGGTTAAGTCCACACTGAATGAAACAATCATCTCTCTTGTTAAGAGCTTTGGTTAGAGGCAACATTGTTAGATGAACAAAGCCCTACTCTTCAACCAGACATTTTATTATTTCTTGTCTATATGATTATAGCAGTGGTAGACTTCATATTATAATTTCTTTGCTCTGATGGTAAGATTTTGTTATTTTTCTTGAAAATATTGATCAAATCATGACCTCTACCTTCACCTACAGAGGAGATAAAAACTTAATTTTGTCATACTCCCTACTACAGCCAGGGGAGGGAAGCACTGATCTCCCATCCTGCTGGCTGCAGCAAAGAGCCTGCACCAGTCTTTTAGCCTCGTAGCAACACGCTTTGTCTGTGTCCTTAGGCAGCAATGGCTTTCTGCAGTCAGCAGGAGGGGAGCCACAGGCCACTCTGAAAGTCCCTGTGGGCCACTGTTGGCCCCAGGCCACAGGATAGGAACCACTGCACTAACCCATGCACCTGGATATAATTATCCTTGTTCCCCAATATAGATGGCAAACTTGCTTGACAATAGAGGAAGAACTACTAGGAGAGCAGAAGTTGTTGGCCATGTGATATGCTATTTCGGCCACCTCTGCAAAACCATGTTTTCTGCCAGCTGTCTCTAACTCTCTTTGGCTATGTCTACACTTGCACTTTTAAGTCGACTTTAACTAATGTATCATCAGTATCCTGATGAGCCATTGAGGACATAAAGAATACAACCATTGTATCCTTAATGGCTCATCAGTTTACTCCCTGGGACCATATCACCTGGCAAATTCCTAAACATTAAGGAGACAATGGTTGTTCACACCCTCCCGTCTAAGACATTCCTCCAGAATGACACAAGTTAAAGTATGGATATAACATCAAATTCTTACTTACTAATCAAAATAGAATTCCTAGACATAAACTATGTAATCATTCCCAGCAAATTACTACCTTTCTATTGATACCAAACATGACATAGTTCCTATGGATTATAGCATTTATGAGATATCCATAGAAAATAATATCATAAATGCTTCCCTAAATCCAGACAGTGTCACACTGTGCCCACATGCCCTGCCCTTTGGGGGGCATGCCAGGCTCCCCCGTGCCCCCCCCCCAGCAGGGAGGGCATTGGAGTAGTCCTGGGGTAGCCCTAAGTCGACTTAGGGCTACCCCAGGGCTACACTGTCTTAATTCGACTTTAGAAAGTCGAATTAATCCTTAGGTCGAGTAGAAAGGTGGTTTAATAAAGTCGACTTAATTTTCATTAAGTCGACTTTATTTTCCTTAAGTCGACTTAAGCAAGCTGCTTAAGTCGACTTAAGCAAAGTGTAGTGTAGATGCAGGGCACATTAAGTCGACTTAAGCCAAGCTTAAGTCGACTTAATTTACCAGTGTAGATGCAGCCTTTGATCTGTTGCTAGGCAGTGGATGTTTGCTGTGTTTTTTCCCCATTATCTCTCCCTCCCTCAAGATGGAAGGTATTGAAGTTATCATGGTGCTTTTCAGAAATTAAGATGGGTAGTGCCATGAATGTACATTATACAATGCTAGAACTTTGTTAATTTTCACTCCAGTAATCTGTACTCCCCTATAATGTAAATGTGTCTGCTTTTTGGTGTTAGGATGTGGTTCTGGTGGATGATGGTTCCATGTGTTTATCTCATCATTCATGCTTTAGTATCCCAGCTATGAAAAATTTCCTAGGATTTTCTCTTTACAGTCCCCTGATTAGAGTTTTCACTTACTACTCTTGTTAGTTCATGTGGTAGAATTTTCTCATAATCCTTTCCTGACCTAAACTTCCAGTTCATTCTCCTTTTAAACTTCTTTATAAAGCCACCTCTCTCACTTTTTCATCTTGCTGTCTCCCTGAAACCATCGGTTGTATATAATGTCCCAGGTGGTCATTACATGCATCCACCAGCTAAGTATGATTAACAAGCTATCTTAATATTCCTTTGAATAACAAGAATGATTTGACTATTTCCTGATTGTTCAGTCCACTCCTGGCTGAAAGAAGAAGGGGGAAGGTTTTTCTGACCTCCATCAGGAACGACACGGCTCATTCAACATTACCAAAAATCAGCTAGATGTCTTCAAATCACCTATTGGATCTTCACCTTTAATTTACTACCAACCTAGTTTAGATGCATAATTCAATACACTATTGTATGCTCTTGTATCTACCAAAGAGTCTATTCTGTTCTGCTCTGCTTGATTCTAACCATTAATATGAATAGATGATAGCACATCCTAACTAGCATTTTTTTGTATTCTGCAGTTAAGAATGGGGCAATTATTGATACCGTTGTGGGTTCCTTCCTTGGTCTTGAGAGTGACTAGGTATCTATAGCATATTCAAGTGAGAAATTAGACTTATTTATCATGTAGATATTATACTAATACCTTCCTGTCAATATATCTATGTATGCTGCAGAGTCAAGCACTCAAAAATTAGGCAATACCAAAATTAGAGTTGTCTGTGCAGCCTTCATTTAGTGTTCCCCTGCCTATGTATTTTAAAACAGTCTTTAAGAACATGACTTTGCAAACTGAGTAAAGTTTCTTTAACAATTTCCTAGGTTTCAAAAAACAAAAAGCAAATTGAAAAAATAGAAGTTTAATTATGAGGCAACATATCAGCTCTCATGCACAATTTATCAGGGCTGGAACCACCAAACGGAGCTCTGCCACTTGAGATAAGAGAGTAAGTTGCCATCTTCCGCATGGCCCAGTACGAAAAGGGAGATGAGACAGATTGCCAATGAATTTTGTAGATATTTGCAGACAGCAGACGAATTATGAGCTCTGAAATCCTCGGTTCTATTCCAGGTTCAGGAGGGGAGTGTGCTCTAGTGGGCAAATAATTTTCTGCCTGGTATCCCAGTCCATACCCCTTCTGCCCTGTCCCTGTCAACACATTCTGTCCCTCTCCTGTTTTTTCCCTACCCATTGTGTCTTGTTGCAGTCTCATTACCCTCAGCTAGCAGATCCCAACCCCAAGTCCTCAGAATTCTCATCCCAGTCCCAATGTCCTTGTCCAGCCAGTCTTCTCCATCCCATCTCCTCCCCACTTACCTAGTCCTAGTCTCTTTGTGAAGTCATTGCTAGTTCTTTTCTATGCCCCATCTCCCTGTCCCCTTACTCCTTTCCAAGCCCCTGGCACCTTATTTCAGTCTCTTTGCCCAGCCAATTCCAGTTCTCCTGCACCCTGGCCTTCAACAGCTTTTTCTCCTTCAACATGTCCTCCCTTACTCCACTGTTTCCTGGAACCAATCTTCTTACCCAGCCAATTCCATTCTCCCCCATATCCAGATCCAGTTCCAGTTTCCTCTCCCTCCACATCCAGCCCTTAGCCAATAGTCTCCCCTCACATATAGATCAGGCAGCTTACTCCTATGCCTTATCTGGGACCTACCTGGGGCATCACTGAGGACAGGAAGAGGCAGTCTCACTGTTTTCAGTTCTGTGGCACCCCCAGACCACAGCCACAGTATTGTGTAGTTGCAATTGCAGGGAAACTCTTGTTCAGCCCTGGGAAGCCTTGGGTTTAAGTATACTTACTCTAATAGGTCCCTATTGAGCACATGCAAACTAATTTTTCAAAGGTTTATACTTTGGCCAAATTTTGGATAGATTTTTACAGGGTGAGCAAAAACACAAAGGACAGCCCTCAGCCAAATTTCAAGTCCCACCTCCACAGAACGGAGATATTAGAGATACTTGAAGAAAATGCAGCTAGCATTTATGAACATGGGGAAAACAGTGTATTTTTTCTTAGCTTCATTCTTGGAAATGACCTAACAACTTTGACTGATTCTTTTTTAAAAAAATATTCTATCTGAGGCAGATATCCCACATGGGAAATGGTTGAACTTTGGCAAAGTTATAAGCAACTGAAAACAGGGTCTCATACTGTGAAATATTGGGCGTAGTCAGAGGTGGAGCAATGAGTGAAATCTATACCACTGGGCCATGGGCCATTTGATAGTCCGATATATGTAACTGATATTGCAGACATTGCCTCTGTGATAGAATGAAATGTGACAATATCAAATTATGAAAACTGTGTGTGGAAATACTGGCATGGTAACTTCACGGGTCTGGATTTGCCTAAGGGCAGTCTATAGTCCTGCATTCCAGACAGCTGCCCTGCTTGGGAAAAACGTTTAACAACTTAATAAGGACCATTACTAGGCACCTCAAGGATGTAATTTGGGGGCCATCAACTCTGAATGTTCCCCATGGAGCAATGGACCATCTATGCAGGTTCCTACAAGGGTGGTCAAGCATGAGTAATGTACCTGGAGCACAGTCTGAGCACATGGCACAGAGAAAGGTGGCCATATTTAAAAGCAGGTTTCTGCTCTGTACTGAGGGTCAACTTTCACCATACATTAGAAGGCCTTGCAGAAGACAAGGAACTCTTCCCACCTTCAAGTACTAATGAACCATGAATTTACAAAAGGGATGAGCTCAGATTAGAGGAGCATGCATCTCAGGAGTTTTGTTATTTCCAAAGAATTGTCATTCTTGCAACTATCAATTGCTTTGAATAAAGTCAGTGTGGTTAAAAAACTCCTTTGCTAAGCCTTTGTTCCTTGATTTCTTGCCACGTTGTCACTGAACCTATAAAGTTAGAAGTCTGGAGTGCACACAGCAAAAGTAGAACTCAGAGAAAGCATATGTAAGCAACTCTGGAGGTCTCAGATACCAGTTTTAGGGTCTAGGATGGCTGGATAATGGTGCCCCACATTCAATAGAGGGCAGAGGTGGCCTTTGGCTATTGGGGGCTCCAAGCAAAGGTCCATTAAGGGGCCCCTATAGGCCTCCACAGTCTCCCCTCTGTGGCCCCGGCTCCCTGCCACAGACTCCCCCTTGTCCCAGTTCCCATCTGCAGCCCCAGCCCTCCCCACTACAGCCCCAGTGACCTGCTGTCTTCCCCCGTCTCCAGCCACAGCTCCCTACCCCTGACCCCAGTGGCCAGCTCCTCCTCCTGCTGCTAACCAAGGAAGTCATGGCTTTTGGGCTAGGTGAAGCAGGCAATGGGGCCCCTTACTGCACAGGGCCCTAGGCATGTGCCTGCTTCGCCTACCTCAAAAGCTTCCTCTGATGGAGGGATTCAGACAAAAGTTCTCAGTCTGGGAATGAGCCCTAGAGAGCTAGAGATCAAAACAGTGGCAAGAGTCTACCCAAAGCCAGTTGACTTGCAAGCAACGTCAGACCTAGTAATTTGGTTCACTTGTAGCGAACGGGCCACTACCCAATGGGCCATAGGCAGAAGATTTTAGGAAAAAAAATACTTTATAATCCCCGTTTATTTTAGTACATTGTTTAATTTTTATTTATTTGATAGGTTGTAAGTGCACACTGCAGTTCTAACAATGTGTATATCTGTGAGAAGAGTCATTCCAGAGGTGACTGACTCACAGGGAAAGCAGAAATAATATTGGATATATAGCTCCGATTAGACATGGTTCTGTACATAGTGGTGTTTGTAAACACTCGCATCTGGGTTAGCTGATCATTTTTTCTCTGAATTACTTTAGATGTTATGGATTATTATCTTTCCTGGAATTCTGGTCTTCATTCCTGTCATCTATTTATCTTCCACACTTCTACTGTCTGTCAACCTGCTTCAGCTGATAGCATCAGTTGCCACTACCTATATGCCATACAAGAGAGATATTGCACAACTGAGCTGGTTGCTATGGTTATATAAAATCTGCAGTGTTCTGCATTTCTCAGGCTGTAAATGAAGGTGCTTTTGCAGCATTTGGGTAACTATCTCTTCTTCCTTAAGTGAAAAATAAAACATTTTCACAGAAACCAGAGTTACTGGTTGCTTCTCTCATTGCAAATTTGGATGAATTTGATGGAATCAAATCTATCTACTGCTACACATATCACTTTGATATCTTGGTGCCTTGAAAAGAGGCATGTAACATTTCTCTCTTTTGTAATAATAGTTGGAATATACTTTTTCTAGGATGTTTTTTCTTGTTTTCATCTTAAAGAGGGTGATTTGGCTCACAACTGTACTTGATTAGGTAAGGAAACTAACGTACTGTGCATGCTAATTAATATTTCATTTTAAATCCTTTATAAATTTATTTCTAAACTAATTTTGCACAAATCTAGCAAAGCACGTGTTCCTCATTGGGTGGGTACCTCATATCCACCTTTTTCCTTTAAACAGTTATGAGTAAAACAAAAAGTGAAACAGAGTATGAGAATAGTTAGTGTTGGTCCATACTTGGATAATACAAAAATCACTGAAAAGGTTTTCTTTTTCAAATTCGCCACAACAATTCACATTTAGAATAAGATTAAAAGTGAAAAACTGTTTCCGAAGAGACTAGTTTTCTAAAAAGTTAAAGATGCCTGAAGCCAGAAGTTGAGAATAAAAACTTCATCCTTTACTACTGATACAAAGTACATGAAATACAAATCCATATGAAGATTATATGAATAATATATATTAAATATAATATACGAGCAAACATAGGTATGAAACAATTTAACTTTGTCTCACTGTCGCAGAACAGATATCACAAAAAAGTTGCTTTGTTTAATCATCTTGCAAAAACTAGAACATGCTTCGCATTCACACAGCAGTTGAGTTTACATTTTAACTATATATATAGCACTGAAAGATAAGTTCTGGGCCCACATCTTACACATATGAATAAATAATGTTAAAGCTAATAAGATCTCTGAAAGAAAATGATGATTGTCTTTAATCACTAACCTTAAGCAGCAGCAAACCATATTATCAAACACCTTCATTTCTTATAAAACTATCTATCACACACAATATAGACCTGATGAAAAGGAAGGTGGAAGTAATCAGGACAGAATGCCAATTACCTCATTACTTGTCATAGCACATTGTAACTGGAAATTGCTTCTTTCAGGTTCTGTTTGCTCAGGCAATTACAATAAACTCTCTGCTTGACATGTTGTTTGCACAGATGTAGTGCATTAATAAACATGAGGGCTAATCTGAATTATTGAACCAGCCGCAATAATTCCAACAAAGGATTTATAATAAGTCCAAGAAAGCTGAGGTATCACTGGAATTCCCTGTAAGCAACACTGACATACTTTATCACATGTAAAATCCTCAAATTTAATGTACAGTACTGGAATATGTCCCATAGGTATTTTATATTTTTCTAGTACTTTAAGCCCTCACCAACTTCCATTATGAAGGAGACTCAAGAATGTTTAGGGAAATGACAATATCACAGACTTACAGGAAAATTATTTTATTTGATGTATAACACACCGTTCAGACCCTTATTGCCCAGATTTGTTTCTTCCTCTTAATTTTACTAAAAAGAAAAATGCTGTGTATCAAAACATGGAAGTTCCACATTAAATACTTAGTTGTGTCAAAACAAAGGAATCATTAATGCAAACACCTATGAAATGAGTGAGAGCTATATATTCATTCTTTACAAACTTTGGTCCTAGAAGATTATGTTGATATACACTGTAGATAGAACAGAAAGTAAAGTTACAGTAAGCAACAATGAAGGTTGCTTCATTGAGGTCAGTGGAGCTGAAATTCAATTTGGTAAAACACTATGAAGAGTGATAACAGTACACTGGGTGATTTTCAAATGTGGGCAACCTAGTTACTGTTTAAACAAAGCAACTGAGTTCACAGTGCATCTTTCTAGGCATGAAGTGCTATGACTGCAGCATAGCTTATCTCATTCCACCATTCAGTGAGGGGCAAGACTTGGGAACCATAGGAAAATATTCCACACCCCTTACCTACCATAGTGCAAAGCTCTAGATGGGGTCCCTGAATACCCATCATCGTGGGTGTGGATGTGTGTGGAAGTGGTGAGGAGTTGGGAAAAGGCAGTTATTCCCACAGAAAGGAAATTGCAGTTGTGGTCAAACTGTTGCCTGGTAGAGGAAGATCCTTTCATTTTCTACTTCTGTGGGCCTGCTCAAGGCAGACCCCAGTTACTTGAGAGGTGTGTTAAGAACAGGGTTCAGTCTAAGCACCTGACTAATTTTACTTTAAATCTATTTAGTCAAATCATCCCTTCTGCCTTTAGGTGAGAAAAGGACCTGATGGATCTCTGGCTGGGACATAGGACTGGGCAAGTAAGAACTGCAGGGGGAAATACCAAGGGCATGGATATTCATAGATCAGATTCTCTGCTGCTTGAAATTACACTCAGAGCAGGTGCTCATGGGGGATCGGGAGCCAGTTATTGATCCCTGAGTCTCAAGCCGCCCTGGCCCTGATTCTTGATATTAGATCGAATGTCTGATTGGTGTCGGGAGCAGAGCATGGGTGGCACAAAGTAATTGGCACTGGCAAAGAAAATCTGATCTACAAGCAGGATCCACAAAAAGATAATCTTGATGAAATCATTATTCATTTGTATGTGCAGCCTCTATGTGCTGAGAACTCCCCCTAAGATGGGTATTTAAGGTAAAGCACAACTGGATTTTCCATGGAGCTAGGTGGGGTGGGAATTCCTCTAGCAGATCCTCTGAGAGTTTGAGCTCTACACTTCCTGTTCACTCCTTAGGAGCTATGATGTCGAATCAGGAGATACACATCTATAAAAAAGTAAAAGTCATGTATCCATATAAATGCATCTTGTTTCTAGAGACTACATGATGTATGTACTGTGTTTATGAAACATGAAGACTTAAAAAATGAAAAACCTGGACAAGAGGCTGACAAGAGCTATTGGAAAGAGGGAGAAAAGAGAACACTCAAATCTGATAGTAAGTCACTCAGTAGGATCAGCATTATAAGATATTGAATTATATTAGTAAGTATATCCTAGACCCCATTCTCAAGTACAGGAAGGCATAGCTCCAACCTCAAAGAACTTACAATTTAAGAGGAACAGGGATACAATCAAAATATGCACCAATTTTATGAACATTGTACATAATACACACACACACACACACACGAATCCCACTACAACCTTAATTCTGACATATGCTAACTCCTGAGTGCTTGATTGTGCAATCTTGGTAATGTTCTTATAATATATGTTGTGTGTAATTTTTTAGGATTCTAAAAATGCAAACAGGAAAAAGAGAAATTACATCATGTGGCATCATATTGACATCCATATTGCTTAATCAGCAGGGCTGGAACTTTTAGATCCACCATGCAGACCTCTACCACTTGATATAATGGAATAACAGAGTAATACTAGGTTGTTATCCCCTATGTGGACCATCACCAGAAGTAGATGAGACTAGAGCTGATTGGAGGACAGTGAGTTTGTTCATTTTAATTCCACTTTAGAACAACAACAAAACCCTTTTAATGGTGTCACAATGTCCATTTTTTGGGTCAAAAACTGAATGTTTTGATTTGGTAAGTAACAAAGTATGTATATCATTGGATGGTGATGTCATTGGCCTGGGTGATGGGAAACCCAAGGTCAGGTCCCTAGTTTCAGAGATTTTTTTTCTGTCTCTATGGTGTTACCCAGGAGTACCTCACATGTGTAAGATACAAGTAGATAGACAATATTCATCATTTCAGATACAAAGTTGGTACATGGATTTAACCAGGATAATCATATTTGATAGACCGTAACTTTTCCATTGACACCATACATGGAATACTTTGTTGAAGACTTGTTATAATTTTATAACATCGATAGTATCAATTATATAAATGATCATATTCAACCATACAGCATCACGGTGGGCAAATCTCATGTCAGGATTATTGATGTAGAGGAGTTTAAGGAACAGTGGACAGGGAAAAAGGCTGGAGGCATTGCATTGTACATTAAGCATGTATACACTTGTTCTGATGTCCTGGAGGAGGTCAGAGGCATACCAACTGAAGTCATAAGGGGAAAAATATAGGGCAACATTATGGTAAGAGTCTACCACAGACCTCCGAATGAGAAAGAGGAGGTTGCTGAAGCATTTCTAGAGCAAGCAAAATGGGTTAGATTACACTTACAAGTTAGGTCAACTTCAGGAGGCTTAAATCAACCTAAACTACTCCGCATCCACACTGAGCTTTCCTTAAGTTGACTTAAGGAACAGTTAAGTTGACTTAATAGCACCTTGTTTTAGGTCGACTTAACGCTTAAGTCAACCTTATTAAGTCAACTTAAAGTGTTAAGTCGACTTAATAGGGTCGAAAAGGGGCTATGCCTACACTAGAAAAGTTAAGTCGACTTTTGTTAAGTCGACTTAACTTTTCTAGTGTAGACATAGCCAACAAGACTAAGTATTGATGGGGGATATTAACTATCCAGATATCTGCTGGAAAAATAATGCATTTTGCACAAAATGTCAAGTAAGTTCTTGAAATGTGAGGCAGACACTTTCCTCAAAAAGTGAAGGAAGTAACCAGGGAGGCAGCCATTTTATACTTTATTCGACCAGAGAGAAATTGGGTGTGAATCTGAAGATTAAAGGTAATTTGGGTAAAAGTGATCATGAAATGACAGCTTCTATAATTCTGAATAAAGGAAGCAGTGAGCAGCAGAATAAGGACACGAACTTCAAAAAAAGCAGACTTCACACAACTCAGAGAGCTGGTAGATGCCATGGGAAAACTATCTGAGGGGAAAAGGAGAACTGGCAGTTTCTCAAAGAGGCATTATTAAAAAGAGAGAAGAGCAAATTATCCCGACAAGAACAAAAGACAGGAAGAATAGTAAAAGGCCAATATGACTGCATTGGAAGCTCTTCAATGACCAAAAAATCATAATAAATCCTGAAAAAAAAAAAGTGGAAACATGGACAAATTGCTGACCATGACTGAAAAAGAATAGCACAAATGTGAAGAGAAAAAATCAGGAATGTGAAGATAGAAATTGAGTTACATCTAACAGGAGTCGTTAAGGGCAATAAGAAGAGGTTCCTTAAATACATTAGGAGCAAAGGAAAAAATAAGGAAAGAAAAAATCCACTACTTATTGGGAAGGAGATAACAGACAACACCATGAAGGGTGAGGTGATTAATGCTTCATTAAAGAAAGTTAATTTTGATGTGGTTCTTAACACAATTAAAATTAACAACAAGGAGGAAGGAACACATGCCAGAATAGAGAAAGAACACACTAGTAAAGATATTTATAATGAAAGATTATTTAGATATTTTCAAGTCAGCAATGCCTGAAAAAGTCACCCGAGAATACTTAAGGAATTAACTGAAGCAGACCCAGAACCTTAAGTGATTATATTTGAGAACTGATGGAGGATGGGTTATGCTCCACAACTGGAGAAGTGTAAACATAATACTTATCATTAAAAAGAGGGAACAAAGATGAATGGGGGAATTATAGACCACCCAGACTAACTTTCGTACCTGTAGAGATATTGGAACAAGTTAATGAACTATCAATTTGTAAGCACTTAGATCATTAAAGGGTAATAAATAATAGCCCCCATAGATTTTTCAAGAACAAATCATGTCAAATCAACCTAATTTCCTTGTTGGAAAAGCTTAATGGTCTAATGGTTATTGGGGAAGCAGTAGATGAGATGCATTTGATTTCAGTAAGGCTTTTAACACAGTCCCATATGACATTCTCATAAGCCAGCTAGGGAAATGTTGTTTAGATTAAATTGCTATAAAGTAGGTGCCTAACTGGTTAAAAATATACTCAAAAGAGTACTTAATCAATGGTTCTCTAACTTGGAGGACATACCTAATGGGGTCCCAAAGAAGTATATCCTGCATCTGCTACTATTCAATATTTTCATTATTGAGGTGGAGAGTATGCTTATATCATTTCTAGGTGACACCAAATTGAGAGGGGTTGCAAGCACTTTGAAGGATAGAATTAGAATTCAAAACAAATTAGATAATTAGTCTGTACCAATGATTATGTTCAGTAAAGATGAAGTTTAGTAAAGACAAGTGCAAAATACTCTACTTAGGTAGGAAAAATCAATGAATAAGCAAAAATGGGGAAAAACTGGTTAGGTAGCAGGAGGTTATAGAGGATGACAAATTGAATATGAGCCAATGTGATGTAGTTGTGAAAGGCAAAATATAATCCTGGAGTGTATTAACAGGAGTGTGGTATGCAAGACACAAGGGATAATAATTCCACTCTACTCATCACTAGTAAAGACGCAGCTGTAGTATAATGTCCAGTTTTAGGTGCTATGCTTTAAGAAAAATGCAGACAAATTGGACAGAGTTCAGAGGAAACAACACAAGTGGAAAAGTTTTAGAAAACGTAACCTACAAAAATACTGGACTTGTTTAGTTTTGAGAAAGGAAGACTGAAGGGAGACCTCATAAAAGTCATCAGATGTGTTAAAAGCTTTTATAAACAGGATGGTAATCATTTTTTCTCCATGTCCACTGAAAATAGAGCAAAAAATAATTGACAATCTGCAGCAAGGGAGATTTCAATATGAGGAAATTCTTTCTTACTACAAAGATAGTTAAGCACTTGAATAAATTAGCAAGGAAGGTTATAAATCCTCATCACTGGAGGTTTTTAAGAAGGCTGGACAAACAGCTGGGGATGTACTAGATGATCTCTTCATGCTCCTTCCTGGCTTATCTTTCTATGACTCTATTACATTTGCTGACAGCAGAGGATTGATGAGATTTAGGGATCTTGAGTTCCATTCCAGGCTCTGAAAGGAAATGTGTTCCAGTAGGCACTGGCTCTTCCATCCCAACCTTGATCCCTTCTGACTTTTCCCTTTCTAACCTGTCCTCCCAACTCACATTCCCAGTCTCAGTCTTTCCTCCCCCTGCCCCCCATCTCAAGTCCTAGTCTTCTTTTCCAGTCATTTTCAGTTCCCTGCTTTCCAGCTATGTCACTCTTCCCTTCTACCGAGCATCCAATTGCCTGCTTCCCTTATCTACGTTCTGATCCACCTTTGCTCCCAGTGCCAGTTTCCATACTATTGCTCCTCACTCATTGTCCTTGTACCCAGCTCTTTTTCTGAGTCTCTTCGCCCAGCCAGACTGGCATCTCATGAGACCAGTCTCTTTTCCCCATGGACTTCTCCATTCCCCCACTTTCTATAATGCCAGCCCATGTCATCTCTGTATTCAAATAAGGATGCTTCATTTTCTGTGTGCTTGGGGCCAGCAGAGAGTCACTGGAAGCACAAGAGATTCTGTCTCCTTGCTCTCTCTTCAGATGCCTGGATCCAAATCCAACATGCCCTGCAGCATTCCATAGCTGCAATTGCAGGGAAAGTCTAGCTTAGGGTGGATGGAATCTTTGGACAATTTGCTGTGAAAATCTAAGGAATCACTATCACAAAGGCCACAACCCAGCCAAATTTAAAGTCCCTGCTCCAAGACAAAAGGTTGCTAGAGGTGCTCAAAAGAGAAGGAAGAAAATAAAAGGTTGTCACAATTTTTTAACATGAACAAAACAAACTATTCCCCCCCCCCTTCATTTATCAGAATTCCCTGAACCATTGAGGCTGAAATTTTCTGCAAAATGTTCAGCTTGAGGCAGAAAGCTTGCATGAAAAATTTCAGCCTAAATGGTTGAAGTTTGGCTAAACTATAAGCAACTGAAAACAGGGTCTTATAATAGTAAGTGTCAGGAAACATTAATAATTGTCAGTGCTCACTGCCCTGCTTTTAATTTATTGTACATAATCTTGATTTGAAGAGATTCTGAACATATGCAGTTCATCTGGAACTGCAAGTGTTCAACATTATATAAAACAATGCCCAAGATACACATTTTATATTCAGTAAATATATTAGATATACCCAGTTGCTCCTCAACTTATCCATTATTAATCGGCTAATTCCTTGAATGCCTCATATTAGAGGAGAGGACTTCTTTGAATGAAAGAGCATTGGGCTCACAGAACTGTTTTGAGAAGACATTCATGGAGAGCAGTATGGAATAAGGAGTGCAGATGGCTGTGGGAAAACCAAACAAATGGGTGGTCATGGATAGCATCTCTGGTTGAGTGGAGCGGGTGGGACAACTGAATAAGGATGTTAGTAGCAGATCTGAGAAGGATCTTGAGAGTGAGGAAAAGAAGTTTAAACTTGATACAGTGGAACAGAGGGAATCCAGAGGAAGTATTCTAAGACAGGATGGCATGAATGATTCCAAAGGAGGAAGATGTTAACATCTTTATTTAAAATAGGCCAGAATAAGGTGATGCAGGTATCAGGAAAGATGGAGAAAAACAAAGTCAGTAATCAAGACAGAAATGATAGTTTCATAGATTTTTTTTAAGGCCAGAAGAGACCATGAGATCATTTAATCTAACCTCCTGTAAAATACAGGCCATTAAATTTCATGGAGATATCCTATACTGAGTCCAATAAATTTGAGTTAGGCTAAAGTGCTGTGTTCCACAAGCAGGAAGGCCCAATGTGCCACCAGTGCCTGAGGAAGGCCCAAAGTACCACCAGTGCCTGAGGAAACAGAAGTGTTAAAGATGAGATATGTACAAATGATTCTAGCAAATGATCCATGCCCCATACCTCAGGGGATGTACTCTTTTATTACTTATGAGCACTGTTCCACCCTCTTAAGAGTATCATCTCCAGCTGATACTTCAGAGAAAGGAAAACAACAAAAGAAGACACTCACGATTATTTTCATTGTTGTAACACAGAGTTTCAAGTGTTATGAGCAGGTGGAGGGCAATGAAGGGGGATTTAGAGATTCACAGGCTCCAAGACCAGAAGGAATGAGGCCCTGGACAGGAGCATAAGCAGTAAATAGGAAGAAAAGATCAGACCTTAGAAATTTAATTGACAAAGCAGCAGCAAGATTTGGAGATTTCTGTAGGTCAAGGGAGAGTGAAAAGATGGAGATGGATCCTAGGTAACAGATCTGAATGACTGTTTTACTGTCATTGGCTATGTCTACACTTACGAATTTAGGTCGACTTTACTAAGTCGACTTCACTAAGTCGACTTTAAGTTGACCTTATTAAGTCGACTTAGAGAGTCCACACAGGACTCTTAAGTCAATTTAAAGGTGCTCCTATTAAGTCTACACTAGACTCTCCAAGTCGACTTGATAGGTGGAGGGAGAGCCAGCCTTGCAGAAGCACTCGCCACTTCTCAGTCCCTGCAGACCCAGCTGGTGCGCGGCTGGCTCTGTCAGGACCAACAAGCCGCTCACGGCTTCTGGGTCAGCTGGTGTGCGGCTGGCTCTGCAGGGACCAGCCGCCCACCTCCCGGGCTCTCCAGCCAGGGTTCTAGTGGGGGATCCCCTCCCACTGGAGCCCTGGGTGGGGAGCCCTTCTCCCCAGGACCGGGGCTCCCCTGGCAGGGAAGCCGCAGGTCTGGGGAGAAGGGAGCAGGGGCTCCCCAGGACAAGGCAGCCACAGTGGCTCCCTTCTGCCAGGGAGCCATCTGGTGCTCCCTTGTCCCCCCTGCCCTAAATCGACCAAGTTGACTTAGGACATCTACCCTGGCTAAATTGACTTATTAAAGTCGACTTAGACACTAGTTCGAATTATAACTAGGTGTTATTAATTCAAACTAGTTTTTCCTTAATTCGATTTAAGGAGCAGCTTTTGTCGAATTAAGGAAAGCCCAGTGTAGACGTGGATTAAATTAAGTCGATTTAAACCTGCTTAAATTGAGTTAATTTATAAGTGTAGACGCACCCATTGTTATTGTCAACAGTGACAGAGAACACAGGGAGTAAGGAAGGATTGGGGTGAGCTTGAGTCAACCAGGAATTGACATCTGATGGAGGCAGAGATTCAGGATGGATGGAAGAAGAAGAAGAGTCCAGAACAAACAGGTAGATTGACAAATTATCAGCATAAGAATGAAGTTACGTGAGTTGATTAGATCATCAAGCAAAAAAAAAAATATTTATTTATTTTTTAAAAGATGTGACCTTAAAATAGCTTTCTAAGGAACCCAAATACTGTAGGATTGGTATGTTTGAGAAACCTAAATAGAGAGCTACAGTATGAAAAGCCAGGAAGAACAATCACCTAAGCAAGCACTTGCTTAGTTCAAATTAGCGATCCCCATTCATTTCAATGGCTGGTTAGTTCGAACTAAGAAATTAGTTCGAATTAACATGGCCACATTGGTTAATTCAAACTAGTTAGTTCGAATTAACCCCTTAGTTTGAATACCCTATTCGAACTTATTAGTTCGAATTAAGGAAGCCCTTAATTCGAACTAACTAAACCCTAGTGTAGCCATGGCTTTAGTTAGTTCTAATTAAGCCTCCTTAATTTGAACTAACTTGCCAGTGTAGACATAGCCAGAGTGTCTAATAAAATATAGCCCATATGTGTATCGATATTGATACACACACACGTGTGTGTGTATTTTATTAGTCACACAAGGCTCTGAGTCAAAGGTGATATAATAATATAGTATATTAATATAATATAAAATTTTGTAAAAAAAATGCAATACAGTGTAATAGTATAATAGAAGGAACCAGGAATTTCTTTTTCCCTTGGTTCACCCATGCTTTCAAGGAGAAGAAAGGTAATTTACCACTTTTCTTAGAGCAGTTTACTCCCCCATAGAGCCAGAGCTCCTCCCCATCGTTGCTCTTAGCTTCTGAGATCTGATTGCAGAATAATTCAGCAGTGGTGTGTGTGTGGTGTAGTATTTGTATTACTCTGTTTATATGTACATAATATACATACAGCAGTAGCCACTTAAAATTCAGTTTTTACCAACAATTACTACAACCTAGTGTCTAGATGTCACGCTATTTCCCTATATTTAGAATGTGAATGTGTAGTTCCTTAAATGTTGGTTTATGCTGACTTTGTCATAGTAACTGCTGTTCAGTATATAAAAAGGTGTACTACAATGTAATATTCTAAAATTGATTGTACATCTTTATGGACCTCCTAATATTTAGGGATAAAGATTCATCAGCAACTAAGCACTACAGTGTATTACTTATCTATAGTTGTCAATTTGAACAGCATTAAACAGCCTACTCTAGCACTACACAACACTCCAGGGCAGTGAGTCAAAACACCTTATTATATTACAAATTACATGGACATGTTAGGTAGGCAGAATGTAACTAGCCAACTGAAATTCAGCTAGGAAATCCTACTTGTGAAAAAAGTAACCTGGGGCTTTTAGAGCTTGATCATGCACTGAATTAAATCTTTAGGAATACTGCCATGGACTTCAGTGGCTTCATGATCACTCTCTTATAGCTAGCTGGCAACTTTATACACTGTCCTGAATTAGGTGTAGTGCATAGTCGTCAGAGGCAGCTTTTGGGGTAGGCGAAGCAGGCTCATGCCTAGGGCACCGAGCAGTAAGGGACCCCATCACTTGCTTTGCCTACCCCAAAAACTGCATTTGTCTCAGTTAGCTGGAAGAGGAACTGGCCCTGGGGCCAGCAGTGGGTAGCCGGGACCGGGAAGGATCAGGGCCACGGTGTGGAAAGCAGGGCCTCGGCAGGGAGCTGGCAGAGAGCTGGGGCTGCAGGGGGCTCATGGGGTCCTAAAGGGGACCCTGCAATGGGCCTTTGCCTTGGGCCCCCGATTGCCTAGGGCCGCCTCTGATAGCTGTACAGCCCCAGAAGTATACCAGAGAACCAGTTGTGACTCAGAGATTCACAGTTTTACTTGGTTCACCCATGCTTTCAAGGAGAAGTAAATAAATTTACCACTTTTCTTAGAGCAGTTTACCCCCCATAGAGTCAGAGCTCCTCCCCCTCATTGCTCTTAGCTTCTGAGATCTGATTGCAGAATAATCCAGCAGTGGTGTGTGTGTGGTGTAGTATTTATATTACTGCATTTATATGTATATAATATATTCAAGCACCAATTAAAAATTTCTCACTTTTTGTTAATATAGGTACTTCCATACATGTTTTTAATCATTGAAAATATTGCGTAAGTTTATATTTTCCATGGAGTACAATATGAGATTTAACTGCTGCATCCATGAAAAGTCATCTTTTGATGACAACTTTTTGCTAATATTTAAAAATAGCATTGACATGTTTCAGTTATATTTTAATACGAAAATGTGCAGCCACTCATCTTTGCTCCCATCACATAATGGATTTTTAGATGCATTTCTAGGATGATCACTTTTGGAAAATCTGGCACCAACTTCTATTTAAACAAAGGCAAAAGGAAACTGAACTGTCATGACATGACTATGGTCAAGATTTAAAGCTATGGTAATTAGTAGTTCACAAATTTTAAAACATCACAGTCATTTAAAAAAAAATTACCAGTGTAACTAGTAATGTTTTACATTAATATGAAAAAAATTGAAAATCTGCTTCTCACTATTTATTTGGTTTGTTCATATTTTATCATTCATTATATTATTATAGCACATATAAATTCTAGTCGTGGACCAGGATCCCATTGTGGGAGGTACTGTATACACAGAACGAAAAGGCGGTCTCTGCCCCAAGGAGTTCATTCTGCCTGACAATAAAAAACCCCAAACCCGAATCTGAATTGATTGGAAATATGAACCCATTTCACTTTTTGTTCTTCATGGCTTATGCCTACATTGCACTTTTCTTATGTTGGCATAAGGGTACATACACTACATGTACGTATATCTAGCACATGTATAGATAGCCGTGTAGACAGTGTGGTAAAGTTCAGGCAAGTAGCATAGAGACATCCCTGAACCTTGTGGATATGTATCCTACATGGCTCTCTACATAGGTTTCTGCCACTGGTTGCTGACAGAGGCCTTCCCTGCTCCAGTGAAAGATTCCAGCACTGGGAACAAGCTATGGCAGGGAAGAGGAAGTAGCTGCCATGCCTCTGCCAGAGCCTTATACTGATGCATGTAGCTATGCATCAAAGTGTGGATGAAACTTGCTTTTCACTGAGGTATATAGCTACATGTACCCTATATAATGCTGCCAATGGTGCACAGGGTTAACATAGCCTTAGAGATTAATGTACTATAGTAGGACTCAGGAAACCGGGATTCAGTTCTGGCCTCTGTCACAAACTTCCTGTATGATTTGGGCAAGTCCTTTAATATCTCTGTACCTCCTCCTCAGCAAAAGGGTCTGATTATATTTCCCCTGTTCACAGCATTGTAAATAATCATTGATTAATGTCTATGAGCATCACAGATGCTAAATGATGGGTAACATATAACTGATATAAGTACATTCTAAGGCAAATAGGATGTTTGGTTGATCCACATGACATTTTTTCCTCCTTTCCTGCAATGAAGATATAAACTGCAATGAAACATGCTGTTATTACAAGGGACAGCCCAGACTGTCAATATTTTATACTGGTAAGAAGTTATTCACAGGAATAGTCTCTTTGCAGTCAATAGGAATACTCTTCTAACTGGTCACTCGTGTGAGAAAGGTACTGGCAATCTAGCCCATAGAGAACAAGCTTAAATATGTTTTTTTAATTATGGCTAGATCCATGGATACATTCTTTGTGGGTCTGATACTGCTCTCACTGTAATCAATTATAAAGTTGCCATTGATTTGAATGGGTCAGAATCAGGACCAAGCTCTTCAGGAACATTTTATTAGACTTTCATTAACCCATCTAGGAGTTGTATGGGAAGGCAGTCGCCCTTTGCGCGCCCTTGAAATTTTATAAACACCAGAATGTATTTGAGAACTATTTTATATTGCTTTTAAAAAACCTGAAACTAAACAAACAAGCTAAGTCCTTACCCTTAAAAGGTACTAAGCACCAGGTAGAGATAGAGCTGAAATACTAGCCAAGGAATCAAATATTACCAGTCACTCTAGCAATGCCCCCTGATAATCACTTTATACTTAGAACCACCCAAAATATAGGCAACCAAAGTGTTAGAATTTTCTTCTTTTTTCTTAAAGTGACTTTGTAACCCATATGCCTGAAAAGGCTATCTCTGAGAGACCTGCTGAGGGTGGGTTACTGTTGTTGGGCAGATTAGTGACCCACAACTGGAAACTTCCAGAGGCAGGGTGTGGTAGCAATTTGAGCATGCTCCACAGTGTACCCTGCTGCTGTGATGTGATGTTGTCAGTCAGATGACTGGAGAGCAGCAGCCTGAGCAGACAGCAGGCAGGAGCTGCCTTGAAAGTAGGCCATGTGCTCAGTGTTCTGGAGAGGAGCTGAGCCAGGAGCAAACAAGATGTTTTCTCCATGTAAAGGAGTCATTTGCACCAGACCTTGCAGACATGCATATGGGACTGAGGGCTGGTTGCAGAGGAGAAGAGAGAGCCTGCATGTAATGCTACAGAGGATCCCAGCAAAGAAAGAAGAGGACAGCTATTTCTTGCCACTCGAGCTTCCACACTGGAACAGAGACTGTAGCTGAGAGTTGGGTGGACTCCACACAGACTTTGGGACTCTTGGGTATCTTTCATGCAAGGGATTGTTCTTGGTTAATGGTAGTTTGTTTTCTTAGGTTAAGGTTCATTTAGTTAGTAGTTAATAAAGTTCATTGTTATGTTTGTTTTTAGTAGTATTTTAATGTGTGAGTGTAGCTCTGAGCAAGCTTCGCCGTGAGTCCTGTACAGACTGAATCCTGGGTCTCCAGCTCCTTTCCCCACAGGGGTTGGGGTGTATTTCTGTGAGGCACTGGAGAAGGGCAATTTAATTAATTTTAGCCCACCCGAAGGTTACAACTTGTCTTTCTGATCAGTTTCTGTGCATCAAAAATGTTTTGTTTCTATGCTGAAACACAAGAGAGAGGGTTCATGTTTATAAGAGAAGGATGACATAAATAAAGACATAATATTTTAGAAAAACATACTTCATTGTGGATAACTACTAAAGCTTCTTCAATAAGACAACAGTGTCCTGTGGCACTTTCAAAGACTAACAGATGCGATAAATAAATCTGTTAGTCTTTAAAAGTGCCACAGGACTCTGTTGTCTTTCTACAATAGACTAACACGGCTACCCCTTTGGAATTTTTCTTCAATAAGGAAACAGTTACTCAAATACACAATGCAAATAGACTGTAATCTTACCTTTCTCCTATTCTGTAGCTGTAAAAATGTTGAGAGCTGTAACATCCTGGAATCAGAGAAGAAAAGAGAAATAGGACATAAGCAAAAAGAATAAAAAAAAATTTGGAGAAATCATAAAATTAAAGTACCAAGTTAGTTGAGAAGATAGTCTATTGCCTGCAGTACTGTATGTGACTCTGTGCATATTGCTTTGTCATTGTTTTGAGGTTCACTTATCCATAAAAAGGAAAGGAGAGAACAAAAGTTTGAGAGATCACTGAAGCATAGATGTTTTGATAATAGGCTTTCTTCAGGTTAGCCAAGATTAACTAGTGAAAAGTTTTTACAATCATATTATCTTTTCCCATTTATACTTTACTGTAGGACAGTTTTTAAATATTCCACATACCTTAGTGGGTTATTCACAAAGAGATGAACTTTCTATGGTTGAATCCATAGAAGTTACATTAGGAATTATTATTATGCAGTTCTGTGAGAGATAAGAGGTGACAGTACATTTTCTTGTCCACATTCTACCTGTTCCTGTTTTCCTCTATTTGTTAAAGCTTTGACTCAATTATCTTCAACCTTGTCCCAGGATCATTACTGATGCCTGTGGATGACAGGCATCTTCTCCATTGAGCATAGGTGATTAGCAAATGAAAATTGTGCAATCCTACTTTGCATAGCGACATATATTGGAAGGGATTAGTAGATGCATCTAATTGTGCAGGCAAAATAGGAGCTGCCAGGTGTTTGTTACAGAATTTGGGCAGTTAATGGTTAAAGTAGATGATCTGAACAGTTTTGTGTCCCTCTGTGCAATGTTTTCATAAGAGTCCATTTCAAAACCTGAGGAAAATCATGTCCCTATAGGGTTTCTTAAGACATTGAAGGCATTCACATAATATAAGCAAATATGAGCAAAAAATGACTATTACATTTCCACTTATTACTGTTAGCAATATTAATCATGACTTTACAGCCTCTGCATTCCATGTTCCATAAAATGAAATGTCAGTAGCATTATAAAAGGTCTAAGCCTATTTAAAAACATTAATACCATCAATAAATATTACTATTTGCTCATAAGGCTAGACACTGTAAGTGCTAAGTTCAACTCATCACTTGATTATGGTAAGCTTCTTCATCAGTTTTACTTGGGAATTGAGGAATGAGAAGAACCTGTTTCACAGTTTGTTTTCTTAGCTTAATCTTTAGTTTAATACTCATTGCAGCATTAACCCTGATTAGTTTTATTGATGTTTAGAACATTTGGACCCAAGTGACCCATTTGGGTGAAAGAAAAGTATTTTTAACACAGCTGTGTTACTAGCCAAATGCCTTCAATGCCACATATAATACATATCCAATCCTATAGGATGTGATTCATAACTTACCTGAAAATGGTTCACAGTATCATAATTAAGTATAAATAATCAAGTAGGCCAGCTGTACAAAGCTACTTCAGTGCAGACTCTAGTACTGCAGCATTCTGAAAAGCAGTGTTTCCAAGCCATCAGTGTCTCGGGCAAATATGAGGCCTCCACCTTTTCAGAGCCAGACTTTTGTTAGTGCATCTCATAGTTCTGCTGCTGACCACAAGGGAGAGGACTTATAAAGATATGAACTAGAATAAGTAATCTGTAGACAATTCCTTTATGCACTTATAAACAAGCAATTCAAAAATCAATACATTGACTTACAGATAACTAATACAGTTGTCTGCAAGCTAAAGTGATCTGAAGCACATCCCTGTAGCTTCAGCAAATACAGGGACTGGTGAATGCTTGACCTTTTTTTTTTTTTAAGCATTCTAACCAGCAGCCAGTATTTGTGCTTAGTTTTGAGCAATAGAAATCCTTACCTGATGTACTGTACTTTATATTTCTCATAGTATAAAATGTTTCACATTTCATGTAGAGCTGGTTGAATATTAATAATAAAAATAACATCACAAACATTTTTGGTGAGTTTGCATCACTGGAATCTCTTTCTTTGATGTGCTTGGTTACATGAACAACCACTAGGTACTAATGGAAACATTGGTGAATTTCACTTGCGATTTGAATGATTAACCACACCTTTATTATTCAATTAACAAGGGAAACTCCCCACCCTCATAACTTAGCAGAGTCAAACTAGCACCCTGTGATTAGCCCCTCACAGTGGAGCCATAACAAGGCTGAACAACATGCAAAGACTTTAGGCTATGTACACACGATTACTTTATTGCGTGGTAAGGTTCCTTACCATGCAATAAAGCCAGTAACGTACACACGATCAATTTCCCTGTTGTGCGGCAACGGCCTCTTGCCACGCAACAGTTAAACCACTCAAAACAAGAGTGGTAGCATTACCGTGGAACAGCTGTTCCGTGGTAATGCTCATGTGTACTCATTTTGCACAATAGCCAGCCTCCGGAAATGTCCCAGAGTGCCAATCGAGGCCACTCTGGGACATTGGAGCTG
>ML685801.1:8609609-8650690 GCA_007922175.1 Pelusios castaneus | reverse complement strand
GGGAAGTCGAGGCAGTCCCCGGGTGTGACCCCGGGAGCCTGCCGCGGCTGCAGCCACCCCGCTGCCCCGGCCGCGTGGGGCAGGCAGGCAGGCAGGCAGACCCGCGCTCCTGCCCGCCCCCGAGCTTACCTGGCCGGAAGGCCACAGGGACGTCCGGCTGGCCAGGAGGCTGCTCCTGCCCTGAACTTGCTCTTTCGGAGCATGCTCAGGGCAGGACATTTAAAAGCTCCCCAGCCCGGCTGGCGGCCGCTGCTCACAGCTGAGCAGCAGCCTGCCTGCGGGGTAGGACAGAGTGGAACATGTGTTCCGCTGGAGTCCTCTGGGTTCCTGGGCCCCGGAATAGATCCGGGGCTCAGGCTTTTCTAACAGGGGCCGGTGCCCTGCCAGCCTGACGCCGACACCGACGCCTCTGGGGAGCCCGCACCTGAAGAGCCAAATGCAAGAGGCTAAAGAGCCGCTTGTGGCTCGCGAGCCACGGTTTGCCGACCACTGCTTTACTATAAGTCTACTACAGTACATAACACAGAAAGTATAATCTCTTTAGAAGCTTCTAGCTGCTCTGATCTTCAAGGGAAATAGATGGTTAATTAATTTCTTACCCTGGCACTAATCTGAATGAAATGAAAACAGTCAACTCTTTTAGTATTACAAGAGAATCCCAACCATAAAGTCCTGCTGAGCGGGGTTCGGCCATGCAGGAGAAGCCAATGTCCAATCACAGACTATGGGGCTGCTAGAATGATGGAGAAGTGAGAAAGTTGAAAGTCTGTAGCCTTTAATTTTAGTCACGCAGGTTAAGATGGAACCTTAAAAAGATTTAAACTGCAAGGTTTACTTGTTGTGTTTCTGCATAAAGTGTATTATAATTGGTTTACTTACTTAGCTATTGGCTTAATAAATTTGCAGCCTTCCACCAATTTTTCTCACAATGTGTGTGTGTTGTGTGCTTATTCGGGCATGTCCTCTGCAATCTGAGTAGCTAACAACTGGAGATGAGCCATTTTTAAAAAACATTTGATTTATTCTCTTCCACCCCCTTTTATCCAAGATGGGCTCTTTGCCATTTGTTCTCCAAAGCAGGACATTCCTGTCACATTGCCTAGACTGGAAGAAGATTAGGGGGTTTCTCTATCCATTAATCCTTCAAATGTTTCTTTTGATTTCCTAGCTGTTGTAAGTTATTTTGCATTCCTCCTAACAAGGAAAAGCTATGAAGTTGTGAGGCCTGCACCTTACCCTTGGAAGTGCAACATGTCTTTCTTGGCTGTTTCAGGATTGAAGAGAAATAGGCCAAGGGCCTGCTTCTTTACTATTTTGCATGTTCACTATCATTTATTCCAGTGCAAAGTGGGTGATGTGTGAACATTCTGATTTGCATAGAAGTACATGGCTACATAAGCGTCCAAGCAATGGGAAATCAGGCTCTGAACTCTCATCTAACCTTGCAACTCTCAATTCATGATTGCTCAACTTTACAGAGATTTCTGCCTGATATTTTGCCTGAGTTTACCTTGGACTTTTAAAGAGATGGCAGCACTCATAAGAACAGAGAAATCACGGTGAACAGAAATTTGAGTGACCATCAGTATCACGTAAAAACTGTTAAAAATAAATAACATCAGTGAAAAGGTCTGCTAAATCTCCTGTGGTTTTATGCAAATTTCATATTTTTCCCCCAGTGGCTGTGGATGATCCTCCCAAAGTCCAGATCAATTACGAGAACTAGGCTGTGCTCAGGAATGGCAATGTCTACTATGTGCTCAAACCGTATTATAGAATTTGCATTTGTCCGCAGTAGGTAAAGGATGGGAGAAGGAAGGCTCCTGGAAACTTAAAGTGGTGGCCAAAAATAATAAACTTTATTAGTCTCCCTCTTTGGGATGCAAAGGGTTAACAGTTGTGCTGCTAGCCAAGCTAGACTCGGAAGTCAGCTTCACAGGTAACAAGATAACCCCAGATGATTACCCAACAGTTTAACATACAATGATTTACACAGAGATAAAACTTTCAGACTAATCCCTCCTCTTGGACTCTTTTGATAGTTCGGAGACAAAGTATAAAAAGACAGAATCCAATATTTAAAACAATAAGCGTAACAATAATCCCCAAACCTACACCAATTGTAATACCTTGGGTTAAAACTGAGGTAGAAGAGTTATTCATATTCAACTATATACATTTAAAGGGAAGGGAAACAATCACGAGAAGTAAACGTGGGGGGTAACTCGGGTCACATACGTACCATAACTATCAGGCAGGTGATTAACAACAGCCTGACGTCTTAAGGTGGAGGTTGAAATCTACTCGGGCCGGCTCTCTCGGGGGGGACTCCTACTGCAGGGTGATCAGACCTAGCAGTTAACTAGAGGAGACTCCTCTCTTTGCTCCATGCGGCATGGTAGCTTTTATGGCCTAGGCCACTGCTTCCTGCCGAGGGCTGTGATTGGCCAGATTTCGCTGCAGTAGGAATTTTGGGGCAAGAGGCTGCCCGGTTCCCCCTGTCCTTATTTGGGCAAAGGAATTTTCACCAGCTTTCTAGGTTCCGGGTCAGAGCCTTCTACACCCCTGTGGGGGGGCCAGAGCAGCCATGATTGACTTGCCCTCCAGATGCCCTGACATGGGCGAGGGGGATGACCCACCCCTTTGGGAGCTGGCTGAGAGCGAATTAGGGTTCGAATAAAGCATGTTGATGGTCACAAGCCTCGCAGCCATGAGTTCTTTACGTGACCTGGGGAGCGTATCTGGTAAACAATCTCTATGTGACCTGGGGACAGTATCTGGTAAACGATCTCTATGTGACCTGGGGACAGTATCTGGTAAACAGCATCTTATGACTTTATATCACGAGGGAGGTGGCGGCCATATTATGGAGTACTCATAACAACACCTTAACAGCATTGTCCTGGTGATTTTCAGTAACATTTCATTAATGGAAGCCCTTTGTAGTTAGTGATTTCTTTTTTATATATATATCTCTAATATATTTTCATGACTGCTAATTTCTCCTGACATTTGCTGTAAGAAAACTATATTGCTAATTGTATTATTTGTATGCATTATGTATATTTAGTAATGCTAAAGACCCCAATCAGGCCTTAGGTAACTTCATCCTAGGTGCTGCACAGACACAAAGTAAAATATATGAGTAATGGCAGTATAACTCTCATGGGCTTAGAGTTTTTGGCCCCTGTTAGTGACTGGTCTGCAAGAGACATTTATGAGTCTGCTATTGCTTTACTAATGTGGCAATGGCACCTGATTCACCTAAGAGTTTCAGGTTAGTCACCTCCCAACAGTAGTCTAATGAACGGGACATGGCTTAAGCACATGCTTAAAACAAAGCATTTGCTTAAGTGCTTTGCTGAATGTCCCAGGTTCAAATCCTACCACCGTTCTCAACAGAGTCAGTAACAACAGTGATAGGTTTGATGCAAAAAAGACGATTATTTTTTTTCCCCAGACAACTAAAGCAGAATACAGAAAAAGGCAAGTCTAAGAAAAGAAGTTATAGAAATAACCATTTTTTGTTCTGATTTTTTTTTCTACATATATTATTCCATGGAAACAATGGTATTAGCACTACATTTAAGCTTCAGGTTATAATTGCACAAAGTCAGCAATGGCATATTTTAGGTTCCCACTGCACTAAGAGTGAGTAGTGAACCTGAAGTGACAAAACTCCTTATTATGGTTGATCCTGACCTGATGACATTATCATCTGAATATTTTAAAATGTGAGAGCCACTAAGCAAGTGCATTCAGTATTAGTAGACCTGCTTGTTGTCTGTATGAAACAGTTTAGAGTGCTTCCTCGGTCAGCTAATCTCAAGAGGACTGGCACTTTGACTGGAAGTCTATCAGTAGAATATAAAGGGAGACTGATCTGGAAATGGGAAATAATAGAAAGCATAGTAACAAAAATTCAACCAAATCTGGAGTGGAAATGAAGACTTTTTAGTGCATCCTTTTAGTGACTTTTACTAATTTATCCCACAATCTGAGTAGCAAATGTCTGTGACATAATATTATGCCAAGATGTTTATTAAATTAAGCATAACAACAAACTGACATTTTTAAAATGCACAGTTATACTGCTTGAAGCTAGGAAAACTAAAAGAAAATGTAACAATATATAATAAATGCTAAGATGAACTTGATTTGGCCTCATATACAGTATGTTTGTAATTTCTTTTCCTTTTACGTTTTCTGGTTAATTTAATGCCAGTGGGGATGAAAAAAATGATAAGATGCATGTTACAGAGGCAGGTGCTGTGCAAACTGCAGGGCATCATAGGGTTCTTCATTGCACCTAACTGCATACCTATGAGAGCATCACAAGTGCCTGAGCATCACAGGCACAGATGTGGTTATCTCTTCAATTGCCTGGCATTTGGCAGAGGAACACAGGATAGCAGTGGAGAGATATCTGGTTCATACCTTCATGCTGTTTAATGGAAGATTTGTGGTTAGTTACATTTACATTAGCTGTGATTTAATAAAAAGTTGATGCCTCTGACTTGTATAACAAAAAGTGGTTGGGGAATGCTGTAGGGCCATTGGTGGCTTAATTGTCTGGGGCTTGATATAAAGTTCAGCATGAGGCAAAATGGGATCAAGGAAAGAATGTAGCAGCATTATTTGCATGTGACCTCAAATTTTCCCAAAGCGGGATATGCTTATTTTTAATTGGGAAGTCCTACAGTGAAAGTAAAGTAGGGGCTGGTAACGGAGCACAGGTAGCCTCTCTATATTACAGAAACTTCAAATGGTCTTATTGAGACACGAAACACATTAAAGTAGTTAAACTCCTGTAGAGTCGTCTACTTTAATGTGTTTAGCATTGGGGATAAATATGCCGAGATGATTTGGCAACTGAATTAGAGAAGCATTAGAATTATATTCTAATTAATATCCTCCTCCAAAGGGAGTTGTACAAACATGGGCACATGATCTGCTAGCCACTTGAGACAAGGAAAAGTTTCTCCTTGACTTAATTGAGCGTATGCTCAGGCCCACTGTGACAGGGTGGGGAGGAATACAGAAACACTGTATGAGAGTTTCTGGCTTCTGTGGGATCCTAAGTACAGAGGGATCGTATTTAGACATGAGCGACGTCTGCAAAGTGAGGAACCAGGTTGAATTTTCCCAAAATTCAGTTGTGTTAGGATCTCGGGTTTTGCTTTGTGATAACTTTTAATGAAGCCATTGAGACTTTACCATCTTTCCCAATATTCTGTGGTAAGTTTAGTAGTCCAGTATGAAACACTGTCATAAATATTGAAAATTGAACTGCAATTGTCAAATAAATGAACAAGGTACATTTTATGATGCACTGTCTTTTTATCATCATACTGGTCCCTTCATGCATTCATTTGCAAAATTCAATCATTCTAAATGCGTCTCCCCGGCATTAGCATGAAGTAGTGAGGTTCTACAGTATCACACTAGGCAACATGTGATATTCCAGTAGCTTAAATAAGAATCACATCTGAAGTTCCTTTTCAAAGCATCTTGAAGCATGAAGGCATTATATTTAAAAGTACATTGCAAGATTTAGCTATTTATTATTATTCTTTACTTAGTTATATATATTTTTTGTTTTGTTTTAAATAAACTTCACATCTGAATGGAATTATTTTAGAGAAGTTCTATAGTTTGTGTTATACAGGTCAGACTAGATGATCACAATGGGTGTGTCTACACTTGTGAATTAAGTCGACTTAAGCCTGCTTAAATTGACTTAATTTATTCTGTGTCTACACTATACTTTCTTAAGTCGACTTAAGCAGCTGCTTAAGTCGACTTAAGGAAAAATTAAGTTGACTTTACTAAACCTCATTTTAAGTCGACTTTGCTGGCTAACTTTAGAAAGTCGACTTAGCCAGTGTAGATGTGGAGTAGCCCTAAATCGACTCTAAGCCCTCCATACCCACCCTGACCCTGTGCCCTGCCAGGGTCTCTGTCCCCCATTGCCCCATTGTACCAAGGTATAATGGGGGAAAGGCTGAGCCCACTGGCACTTGGCAAGGGGTTTCCCCCCTGCTATCGTGGACCTGTCCCAGGTCCATCTAGCCCCTAGAAATCAATCTAGGCGTCCAGTGTGGATGCTCTAGGTCAATTTTGTAGGGTCCCCTCTAAGTCAACTTAATTTTTGAGTGGGGACATGCTAAGTTGACTTAAATTCACAAGTGTAGACATAGCCAATGGCTCTTTCTGTCCTCAGAATGTATGCATGAATTAATGAAAGAACCATTTGACCATCCACCTATTTCAAAACCCAAGAACATAGGAAATATAACTTTAACATTGACCAAAAGGAGATCATTTCTCCCTCCTACACAACCATACATCATTTGATCACTAATCATCTGACAAATACAACTTAAAACCACAATATTTTCCAACAGAAACTATCCCACTGTCTTCTTCCTCAGTTTTGCACCAATGCCTGATCAAGCAGTTGTCTTTTGCAAAATTGCTACTTTTAATGACATTATTACTGTTAAGTTCCTTAGTTGACACATACTTATTATCCCATTCTAGAAATGAACTTATTAGTATTTATAATTTTTTAGTCACAAACTAAATCATACAGCTAGCGTTAAGTTGTATCCTTTCATCAGAGCATCAACACAGAGTCAGAATGGCATCTCATTACAAACTAGAGTTTTCAGCAACAAGATATAAGTATTTAATTTTACTTTACTATTTCATATAAAACATGTCAATTAATTTTAACTGTTTTTTATAATATGCTGTTTATAATGTGCTGTATATAAAGTAGTGATGGAGATGAAGTCTAAGATATAAGATATAATAATGTTCCAAGTCTGCAGAATTAAGCAGACAACATGGCTCCAAATAGATTGGTTCAAAGAAAAATATATTAAAAAATGATTAACTAACAATGATATCCACAAAGTTCAGAGTAACAAAAGCTGCTAAACAAATCAGAGATAGAACTTAACAGTAATCAAAATGACTGGCATATTAACAACACATTTTTCTTAGGGATAGCAGAGATTGGTTCCTTGACAATGGTTTTCTTGCAGCTTTTAAGACACAAACACCTGTGAGTGACAACAATCTGTCTCAAAATACGTCCAGGTTCATGGCAGAGAGCTGCAAACTCTGACATCTACTGAGAGAGGTATCATATTTGCAGGCAGGAAAAACTAATTGAAAACACCATATCATTGAACACTTGAGGCTTGCCAAAGGTTCTTCACAATCTACATTATCTGATATTCTTGATGCTCTAAGGTAGCATTGATAAGTGTTATTGGTATCCAGAGACCTGTGATGAAATAATAAGTCATGCTCTCTATCAGTCAATTAGAGTCAGAGGATTGACCAACATTTCTACAGGTGAAAAATTTAGCATTCCCTCTCCTCTGTGTCATAGCATTTTGAATGCTTTCTAACAAAATACAGAAAAAAATAAACAGTAAGAATGCACCCCAGTGGCAATACAATGTCTAATTTACCAGCATTAATACTGAAGAATTATGATTGGATCGTCACATTTGTAATTACTTTACATGGGCAGGCATTGTGATTGCAAACAATGATGGGCTACAAATTTGGTGCCATTGTTTCTGTTACCTAATGATTGGGGTTGGCCTGGAAATTTTCTTCCTAAATTACACTTAGTTTAATCAAATATGACTTGGGCTTCTAATCTGGCACAAGCCCTGCTGAAATCCTCTGAAATGACAAGGCTGTGACATTCTCTCATTCTTTTAATCTTAAATTTGACCATTTCTGGAAAGACCAAACAACCATGACGATTGCCAGGAACAGCAAAGGAATGTGAACTTTTCTCATGAACCGTACCAGGAGTACACCTTGAAGGCTTGTCTAGACGAGGAAATTTGTGTCAGTGTAATTAAGTAAAGAGAGGGAGTTACACTGGGAAACATTTCCCTTCTCTAGACAAGTTCTGTATATGCCAACAGCTTGAAACAATGCCCCAAAGTGGGACAAACTGCCTCATGCAACATCAAATTGAGGGTTAAGGTCAAATTGAGACCTCCTGTTGCTGATCCAGGGGGATCCATGCCATTGCCCTTGGCTTTTTAGAGATGGAGGGGCTTGGGAGGCCTCTGCTAAAGTTCCAACGGAGTGCCATTGTTGTCTCTCTGAAATGTGAAGGGTCTCCTCTGCTCCAGTGTAGAGTTGGGGCCGTGGAAAATAGCATCCTGTCACAATGTGCCTGTAGCTCCAGATGCCTTAACCCATCACCCTACAGAGGACTCAGCCAAAATTAGTCACTGACCACTCCTTAGTACAGGAACAATTCCTTTCCCGTCACTCCTGAATACCAGATACTCTAAGGACCTGATCTAATTCCAGCTGAAGTCAATGAGGGCTAGATCAGGCCATTGTGGTGACATGGGGAATGTGGAAGAGCAGGTCTGTGGCCTCAGTACCCTAAACTAATCAAGAAAGCAAATGTAGAGGAGAGCTCATACTGCATCCTATTCAGTTGTGGCATAGAAGCAATTCTCTCCATCAAATCTGGAAGAGTTTTGTCTCCCTCTAGCCTCTGGACCTGCCTCTGGACACCATGGCTACTGATCAACCTAAATTCAGGGTTGTTTCTCAATGACATAACTTTGACACAGTTTTGGCTTTATATGCATATAAAATATAAATAATATATAAAGTACAATATTACAGCAGCCTTGGTGACAGCAACCACTACAGTGAAGTTTATAGAACAGTTGTAATTATATTCCATCTTCACATGCTGGTAACATTCTGAAATATTCATCTCTGAGAATGAAATTTTCAATCCTAGGTTTCTGTTAAAAGGGTAAGATTTCATTTTTCAAAGTTTGAAACCATCAATTAAGCTATTTTTGATTTACAAAATCATTTTAAAATATCCCCTCCCCCATTTCTCATACTTCCTTTTTTCTGTTCACTGAGTGGCCCAAATCAGTCTTGCTTTCTAATAAAGTCTAATAAAGTCATTATTCAGATATTTAATTATTCATTCCTGATATTATTATTTGTATTATATAGCAACTAGGAATTTCAATTATGGTTAGGCCCCTGTTGTGCTATCCACTGTACAGAGATTAGGAGCCAGTCCTTTTTCCAGGCTGAAAAGACAAAAACAGGTAAAGGGTGAGGAGGTAAATATGTCACACAACCAAAATGGTTACAGCAGAAACTGATATGCATTTTGTTAGCACCACAAGAAATTATTCTCTCCCCCACCTCCCACTCCCCCAAAATAAGCCATTTTCAACAGGGCAGGGGAGAGAGTTACAAACAAAATGTGTATTTGCAGAATACGTTGAACAATTTTTCAATCTGTGTTATTCACAAACTGTTTATGTTCTCTATTCATTATTGGTTATTATTTAATATTAAGTCAGCTAAGTCATTTGATATTGTTTATGCTCTCTAGATGACTGAAATTTTGTAAACAGGATAGCAAATAATGAAGACTATAAAATTTGGGAAGCTTTTGAGATCCATCAACATTTTCAATAAAGAAATATTTCCATAAAATAAATAATAAACCAGTCCTAGTTTTATTCATAGGTTTCCCAATCTCCCAGAAACTTCTTTCTAGACAACTGGCATGTCTTTTATTTTCCATATGACATTCAGTTTATTTATAGTCATACAGTCATGACCCTTGGTTTACATATAGTTGCAAAATTCTCCTTTAAGATGTAATATGATATCACATAAAATTTGCTAGGTATTTACCAGGAACAAGCAGTTCAATGGAATGAGTGTTCAGTGTGATGAACAATGTTTGGGGTGAAGAGTAAAGTCCAATGAGCATAGACACAGTCAGACCCGTTCTTTGGCTCAGAGTGAATGTAAAGGTCACTTGCTCAGTGTTTCGTGACAGTATTCTGATGAAAGTGTTGGAATTTGTCCTCAACTCCAAGAAACATGTGTATCTGGCTTTTAGTCAAAACCTGGGAATAGCACTTTGTTTTGTTTTGTTTTTGAAGTATTTTTCCCTATTTTATTGTATTCTACAACCTTCATTTTCTCATCACACTCATCCCTTTTGTATTCTGAAAAAACCTCCCCTTACCTAAATACGTAGTTGAGAATTGTGCAATCCTAATATGCTACATTTTGAAATGGAAAGCCTGACTGTATTTTACCAATTCCTACTTCCAGACGAGGTTAGCCAATCTCTAAAGGTATTTTTATGACATCTACTGTCACAGCAGCAGGAGACGTTTCAATAAATAGCTCTTCTAATGATATATGTTCGCCTTGATTTATGATATCTTTCTGGGATGTAATATTTCAGAGCTTTGAAGAAGCTTTATTGACCACAGCCATTTTGCAACTCTGTGTCTCTAAGTCCCGTGGCTCTATAATTCTGTGAAGAACAGCTTGCTGAAACTATTGTCAAGACAGAAATGAGTATTCATAACAGATTAAAATTTTATCAGAGAAAACAGCTATATAAAAATTAGGCTTCTGTCTTTTGAGTCTTAAGGGTTATTAAAGTGAGGCTCCCAGCTATTTAATTTAATTTATAGAAGCACTGGCCTGAGTTCTTCACTGCCTTTCAGCAGTTATCTGTTTCTGGGTTCCCCATCACTTCCTATCTACTTGCTCTCTCTACAGATCAAACTCAGTTTCACTACAGAATGAATGCTTCAAAAGCTAACTGATTGACTCCCAGGCCACCCTTTTTTTCATAATAAAGGCTTTAGTCACCAATATTTTACTTGCACACACATATCTTCCTTTATACTGCAAGGGCTCTACATTGCTGGAAAGATTTAGTCTGTGCAGATTATTCATTGGCAATAAGGAGTTGTGAACCAACACTTATTCAGGGATTATTCCACTCCCCATCTGAAATAAGATCATAGGGATACAATATTTTTGAGTACACAGGGTACCTGTATAACTTCTTTTTATGGACTCATTATTGTACATCATGCCAATACATTTATTAATGAGACATAATGGAATTAGTGAAAAGGCATTTTGATTCTCACTCAGTAACAGATTGCCTTGATGACTGCAATGCTTGCTATTTGATTTCATCCCATGATCTTTTCTTTTTTAAATTTGTGAAAATTCAGTTAGGTTTTATTTTTCAATTACATTTAAGTTATTTATTTATTGACAATACTTCAATAGCACTGTCTGCTCATCACCCCTCTCTTCAGTCTCTCTCTGGACCACAAGGACTCTGAGATCTTTAAGCTTGCAATCACCTGTGGTTTATTTACAATGTGCCCTAGAATCTCCCACCACCATACTGTGCCTTGCCGGGGCCAGCCATCACAAGGGTGGTTAAGTGAGATAGGAAATAAGTCTATGCTTCCCTTAATTTCTTTCCCTTTTGGCCTCCCACACCTTCTGGGGCTTGGCTTATAATTTTGCTGAGCCAGAAGGACAGCTGCAGCTCCTGACCTGGCCTAACCAAACCACTCCCCCACACCAGCCAGGCATTTCAGACTCTATATACAGTTGCATCCCCTCAGGCAATCAGTCCCACTCAAGCTATCCTCTCTGTTGCTCCTGAGCTAACTAAGCTAGTGTGGCAGGATGCTGACCAGGAGTTCACCCTCCAGCACCTTGTCACAAGCACCCTATTATTCCATTCAAAATCAGGCCCCATGATACTGCTATGGTATAAAACCTATATAAAGAAACAGGTGTGGCCCCAAAGAGTTCACAGTTTTAAATGGGGGTGCGGGGAAGCTTTTTCCAGGTAAGACAGCTTTAATATGCTTTAAAATGTTTTGGCTAGCACAAAAAGGCTTTTCTTTTAAATGCTTTGCCTTAGCAGCTATATAGTATTGAGCGCAGAGAGTGCACTTTGCCTGGATGTTTGCAGGAATTGAATTTAATTGATTAAAACTAAGGATATTGAAATCAGCTAGAATCAAAACCCTGCTATAAGTGACTGTGTTAGAGAGGTTGAGGGTTAGAATCCATGGCACTGCTCTTAATAGCAGGTTTAGATGGCCCCAGACATCCATCATTGGCTCTGCATTGGCTCAGAAAGTCACCTATCTGTTTCTGATTACAGATGTTGGGTTAAATCTGATTATGAATGGAGAAATCCTAAACCCCATCACCAAACGTCCTTGTTATTTTAAGTATTTGAAAATCAATCTGAAAGTTGCTTTTCCATTGGAGATGTTTAAAAAATATGGAGGACATTGATTTCCTTAACTTGAGCTCTTGCATCTGTGATCCTTGTGGTCTGAGCAATGGAGATCAGCAGCACTTTTTTGTCACATGAGCTGATCCTCTAAATAAGATACAGTTGTACTAAACTCCTGGTGAATACCACCCTATATTCATTTCCTGCAACAGTCATCTACAAGCTTGACACCTGCACAGCGGTTTATAAAATGTTTAAGCTAATGCTACTGTATAACAAACTCAAATAAAGATACTGCACATGCATCATGTGAAGTGCATTTTTGTATGAATAAATTATGGGAGTCATGGTGAGCACCAAATGAAGGCCCTGTGAAAGAAGATGGCCTAATTGTGTCTGAGCTAAGAAGGTTTGTCTTTTTATTACTTGGATGACCATGTGCAAATATTCTGGTTCCCTATGATAGCAGTGGTGGTTCTTAATTATATAGGGCCAGGTGCTGGGGGGTGGGGTCAGAGGCTCTGGGGACCCAGCCGGCACTGCGAGGGGATTGTGGGGAGGTACCCGCAGGCTGGTGCTGCTATGGAGTGGTCTGGGGAGTCCCATGAGCTGGTGCTTCTGCTGGTGTTTGATGGGGAGGTGGGCCAGAGGGGATCCGTGGCAATCCTGTCCCATCGCCAGGTTGGGTGAGCAGTCTGAAGCTGAGCAGTGGCAGCCCACCACTGAGGCTGGCCAGGAATGGATTTTGGGGGGTGACAGGGCCCCCCCTGTAAGCCAGGACTGAGATCTGCAGTTCCTAAAGCACCTTCCTTAATCCAGCCCTGGTTGTGATGCCTTTACATAGGTTGAACACACCATAACAAATCCCACTAAAGTCAATTTGACATTCAGTGTGAGTAACAGCATCACAATCTGGCCCTTAATTCAGTACATAAGATACTTTCTTCCTGACCTTTGGCCAACAGGATAAATGACTGAGAACAACCTTTCCTTCAGTTTTACTTAGCCCAACTTCTTTAGGATGGAAAGATCTCAATTATAATTCTTTGCCAGAATGGGTACCTCATCAATGCAAATAACTCATAGGCCATGTCTACACTGGCAAGTTAGTTCGAATTAAGGAGGCTTAATTCGAACTAACTAAAGCCATGGCTACACTAGGCTTTAGTAAGTTCGAATTAAGGGCTTCCTTAATTCAAACTAATAAATTCAAATAGGGCTTCAGAAGTAAGGCTTTAATTCGAACTAACTAGTTCGAATTAGCCAATGTGGCCATGTTAATTTGAACTAATTTCTTAGTTCAAACTAACCGGCCATTGAAATGAATCGGGATCGTTAATTTGAACTAAGCAAGTGCCATTTTTGCTTAGTTCGAACTAACTTTTTCTAATTCCAAAGGGGTAGCCGTGTTAGTCTATTGTAGAAAGACAAAAGAGTCTTGTCTTTAAAAGTGCCACAAGACTCTTTTGTCTAACTTTTTCTAGTTTGAATTAAGCTAATTCGAACTAACTAAAATTACTTCGAGTTAGTTAGTTCGAACTAACTAATTCTAACTAATTTTAGCAAATGTAGACATAGCCATAATGTCTTAAAATCTCTGAACCTTTTTTGCATTTACTCTTTGTTCAGGGACCTGCTTGCCTGTAATGTAACACTCATCAGGCTGCAATTTTTGTACATGTCTGCATTGTGTAGTAGATTGCATTTACTCTTGGTCCATAGTAACAGGTACTGTGTAGCTGCGCTGCCTAAGAAGCAGAAGTGACTGGAAGTTATTGGTTCCTCTCAGGTTCCATCCTTGGTTCTGGTGGGAAATAATCTGCTAATGATCTTGGCTCTACTGGCTAGCATGATGGAGAGCTTTTCTCCTGCCTCTTCCTTCCCTGATCACCTTGCAAAGGATGAGAGTAGTGAGTCAGTAGAAGCTGCTTTCTATTGCCCTGGGCTTTGTATCCACAGTGTTATAATCCTTTCACAGAAGGCAAGCAACAATCTTCCTATTTGCATCTCTGTTTCTCTCACTTTACATTTTTGTTTTTAATTATAGAACCTCCACAATTTTTAACTGCTACTGATATTAAAAACAAATAAAAACCAAGGAGTTGAGCATTGCCATATTTCACCTATGGGTTACCATCCTGCCCTTGAATGAATTCTGGTGGATGGAGCTACATCATGTGCCTCAAAGAAACCCCTGGAAGTCCTTAGCTCTTCTGTGATATTTTTCGGATGATGCCTTTCTTGACTGACTGCATGGAGGATGGGGACATGACAGTCCTCCTGGACAAGTTAGAATACTCTTTAGAGCCCATCAGTACCTTTCTTTAATTGTCCAGATGGGTAACTGTTAATGATTTGCTGTTACAGCCTGACCTGATCCTATGTCATACACTTCCCTGCATTTAATTTCCTCCCGTTCTGTAAATTTCCCATTTTCAAAGCATCTGATGAAGTGGGATTTTCTCCTATGAAAGCTCATGCAATAAATAAATCTGTTAGTCTTTAAAAGTGTCACAAGACTCTGTTTGTTAAAAAAATATGATCCCTCAAGATGTAATTGTTCTTGGACATGTCAGTGTCCACAGATGAGTTTTTGCATTATTTTCTTCCCCAAGACCATTTTAATTGTACCATCTACAATTAAAATCTCCTTCAAAACTTACTGTACTTAATAGTCTTTCTAGTATATTGATACTTCATTTCTAATAACTCCCCCCACAATGAATTTCTAAGCTTATAAATAAACTCAGCAAACTCTTTCAAAGCTAAACATAACTAGTGATCCGAGCACTAGGAAATGAAAAAGACATCATGAAAATTACTCTGGCTCCTTGGGATGAAAAGAGGCCAGCACTAATCATTGTCCAGTTAGTTTACACACGTTTCTTGCTATGTTGTTATTACTTCTGTCTTTTTTTAATGAAGCAAACATTAAAGTAATATTATTTCAGTTGAGGGTTGGTATCTATAGCTTATACCTTGTGATGTTAATTAAAAACATAATTTTTATGTACTTATCACAAAGGAAATATCATTTCATTAAAATCCAATTAGATTCAGACAATATCTGTAAAGACTACTGAATAACTGCTGTTTGAACATAGTCTGCTTTGTTCTATTTTCATCATCTGAATAAAAGCAAGCACAACAAACAAACCAAAAGAAAGGGATTTTTTTTATTAATCTCTGAGGTTACAGATCCACTTGCATTTAGAATTGTGTTTTATGTGAAAAACATACCAAAGATTTCATGTTTCACAAACTGCAGTGTAACTGACCTTATTTCAGAGAATTCTTACATGTCCCTACCATTTTTAGATAATAAAAATTAAATACATTTATTTTAGGGATAGATATCTTTTGTAGAGACACTTTGTTTTCAGTAGTTCAACACTCCTGCTAGTAATATAGAGGTATGAGAAGTTCAGTGAACTAATGGATATAACATAGTGAAATCTGTGACTGAAAAGTACTCTTTAAGTGGAAATATCTTTGGCTGCGTCTACACTTGTAAATTAAGTCGACTTAAGCTTGCTTAAGTCGACTTAATTTACCCTGCATCTACACTACAGTTTCCTTAAGTCGACTTAAGCAACTTGCTTAAGTCGACTTAAGGAAAATAAAGTCAACTTCATGAAAATTAAGTCGACTTTATTAAACCTAGATTTAGTTTGACTTAGGGCTTAAGTCGACTCCCTAGAGTCCTGCCCACCCTGCCCCTATGCCCTGCCAGGGTCCCTGTCCCCCTTTGCCGCATTGTACCTATGTACAATGGGGCAAAGGCTGAGCCCCCTGGCACTGGGCAAGGGGTGCCCCCCATGCCCCTGTGGACCTACCCTAGGTCCCCCTAGCCCCTAGAAGTCGACCTAGGTGTCCAGTGTGGACGCTCTAGGTCGACTTTGTAAATTCCCCCCAAAGTCGACATAAAATTTAAGTATAGACTCACTAAGTCGACTTAAATTTCCAAGTGTAGACATAGCCTCTAATTGTTCTCCACTTTGTCTCATTATAATAGCCTCCTTCTACATACCACATTGGTCAGCATCCTGCCATTTTTTGCTTGTAGAATTTCCTTGGAAATCAATGTGAGTTTTGAACATAAGTTGATGCAGGAGATGGCATAGACACTTGTTTCTGGGCAGATCATGTTTGATGGGCTCTAGATCTGATTATAGGAGGGTCAGCAAGGCACATATGGGGTACATCGCACATCTTGCCAATGGACTAGAATGAATAAGCAACACATAGAGGGAAATCACTTTCAGGCCCTTGAAACTGGGGGGGTGGAGGTCCTCAGTTTGCCTTGAACTGGCAAAAATAAGTTTGCTAGCTTCAGCCATCCGAGTCTGCTTTATTTAACTCAGATTCTTTTTTGTATATGCTTCTTGCTTCTAGTATTAAAAGGATCAGTCTTAAGGGAGGGCAAAAGCATAGTGATGAGGTCAGAATTGTCTATGTCAAAAGGCTATTTCCTTTGATTCAGCATTTAAGAATGAGTGGCACAGGAAATAAGATACCCACATAGGAATAGCAGTCACAGCATTTCCTATCAAGAATATGTGTAATCACTGAGGCAGGAATGCTGACTCAAGAGGTTTTTGAAGCGAGGCACTGATGTTGATAAGAACTAAAACAAAATGGTTTTGTTTGTGCTAAATTACATCCAAATAAAAACTAGAAGAAAATCTACTGAGATCAATATTGATGTGTTAGAGTTTTCAGACAACTAATAAAATATTTGTTTGATATCTATGATATCTGCAATCTAACAAAATTACTATATTTTTCTAGAGAATGAATTGTATTTCTATGATCTGAGTCATCAGGGGGACGTGGGGGGAAGGGGGGTGGAAGAAAAGTCTGTGCCTAATCTGTCAAATGAACATTGTATACAATGAAATGGGACTTCCAAGTTTCAAAGGCACCAGTTTAAGTTGGTCGGGAACATACTAACATAGTTGTGGACTAAAGAGCAGTGGACAGTGACCATCCATACTAGGCCAAGGATTGTATGTTGGAACTGGAGACAGGGAGAAAATGGTTGGGGGAAAGGAAGTCATGAAAATAATTTAAATAAGTTGTTGAAAGCCCAGAGTCCATCCAAACAAATAGCGGAAAGGGGATGATTGAAGAACAGTATATGATTTATGAACATTACCTGGAGAAGATTCTTGTGCAATGGGAAGAGGAGAGAACAAATGCCCCAAATTACTTTTCCATTCTATCTATCTATGGCATCATCACCTGAAGAACAAAGGAAGCAGTACTGGACTAGAAGAAAGATCCTGACTAAAAGGGTTCAGGCAGAAAGACAGCTGGAAGGCTATGTCTACACTTACTAAAATTAGTTCAAATTAGTTAGTTTGAGCTAACTAATTCGAACTAATTTTAGTTAGTTCGAATTAAATTAATTCGAACTAAAAGAGTTAGTTTGAACTAGCGATCTCCATTGATTTCAATGGGCCGGTTAGTTAGAACTAAGAAATTAGTTCGAACTAACATGTCCACATTGGTTAATTTGAACTAACTAGTTTGAATTAACCCTCACTTCTAATACCCTATTTGGAGTTATTAGTTTGAATTAAGGAAGCCCTTAATTTGAAGTAATTAAAGCCTAGTGTAGCCATGGCTTTAGTTAGTTCGAATTAAGGAATCTTAATAACTTGCCAGTGTAGACATAGCTGAACATGTGGTGAGAAAGACCTTTTCTTTGTATTTTTTTAGCTTGTTACATTAGGTGTTAGTTGTGTTTTTTACTTTTTATTTCCTTGTAACCAGTTCAGACCTGTATACCTTAATCTCATAGTTACTAAAATTCTAACATTCTTTCGTTATTTTTTTTTTAATCATTTTATTTAAGCCAGTCTGTTTGGATTAAGGTGCTTGGGAAACTTCATTCAAAATAACAGAATTTGTGCATATCATTCTCTCTTAATAAATTGATGGATTTTATATGAGCTTGTGTTGCCAAGTGGGTACTGGCCAGTACAAGACACACATTTCTGGGAGAAAGTCTAGAACTGGGAGTTTGCTGATGTTGCCTTCAATGTACTTCAGTAGTAGCTGTCAAATAGCACTCTTGTAATATAGCTAGGAGTCATTTACGTTTTGGATGCTATGTGTGATCAGACCAGGAGTCAGAGTGAAGCAATGTAAAAAGCATCCTAAGTTGGAGAGTTCTGTCGTCCATCAGTCTAGATTGTGCCCTAGGTAATGTCACACCCTCCTTCCCCCTCAAATATGCTTGCTTTTATAATGATGAGCCAGAATTAAATAACCAGATCAAAACTCTCCCAGACTTGGGAATAGTTCATATCTGAGCCTGGATTCAAAATCTGAAATTGAACTGAAGTTGGTGAGATCCATGGGTGATATCAAAAACAGAGTGTGATGCAGCTATGGCACAACCTGCTTGTTTCTGTTCTGACCTCATGTGCAAAGAGGCATCCTCAAGGAATGACTGTAACAAACAGTGTTTTGCATTAAAAAAAATCTATAAAGAAATAACCTCCCTTATTTTCCAGTCCAGTTTAGGACATAGGTCAGCCGCATGTCTGATGCAGCCACCACATTGGTTGGGCAGTGGAAGGAAGCTGATCACTGTACCACATATCATCATTGTAACTCTTGTTAGAAGTCACCATGGAATTGGAGCTCAGGCTATAGTGCTGTTTAACCGTGGTATAGACGTTCTGGCTTGGACTAAAGCCCTGGCTCTGGGATCTGTCCAAATTGGATGTAAGTACCCTTTGACAAGGTCAAAGGTAGATATACATTTGACAGTCTCTAACTGCTCCAGTAACTCATTTACCTTCAGCAAGAGAGGGACATCAAATTTAGTCATTGCATTAACTTAGCAGAAATCTAGATAAAAGCATATCACAGGGTCCGATTCAGGGACAACTTCACAGACTGGAGAACAGTTTTATTACTCCCAAGGCTAATAGTGCTTGGAGCTCCTGATGGACCACATCCCACCTTTTCTGGAAAAGGTAGTGAGGCTTATCCCTTACTTTGTGTCCTGTTGCTGTTTCAATATTATGAAAGATCAAGTGTGTCTTTCCTGGAGAATGGATAAAAAGACCATATGAAAAAGTCCAGTAGTTGTTGGACTAGTGTCCTTTTTTCAAGTTGTCAGATTTCTCCCATCTTTACAAGCTTGCAGATTTTTTTCTGTTGAAAGCCTGGGTTCCTAGTTCAGGTTCAGGGGGCAGGGGAAAGGGCTTAAGGAAAGACCCTTCCTTGGCCATCCAGGCCTTGAAGGTTTATGTCATAAAATTTGTGTTTCGTTTCTTTTTCCTGGATGTCAGATTTTGTAATGATATGGCCTGGTTTTCTAACCATTTTGAATAGCCCTTGCTGTTAGACTCTCAGATAGATAATTGATACTCGCTTGCCTGAGTTCTGCAGTTACAGAATGTCTGTTGTTTGTGATGATCATGCAGAAGGTTTCCTCTGGCAAATGCTCCCAGTTCAAGTTGTCTCACAGGCTCTGAGGTCATAAGGGACCAATATGGTCATCTAGTCTGACCTCTTGCATAATGCAGTTTACAAAACCTCACTCATAACTGGAGGATGTATTGGATCAAGTCAGATTCCTGAGGACCCTGTTCTTTCCAGGACTCCCACAACAGCAGGTCTCTCTCACCATGGACTTGTCTTCCTTATAAGAGCTCAAAAGATGAAAAGCCTGAGGAAGATGCAGGGAATTCTGGGATGGCAAACAGGAGGGGAAGGAGTAGTTGGTACCCATGTTTGGGATCTGCAATCACAAATATCCTTAACACTTCTTTTAAATATTTATTACAATGTTCCAAAAGGCTGTCTTTTAAAAGATGATAGAATATTATGAACATCAGTCTATCTTTCAATAAGTTGTATAGTTCCTTCATCAACCAGGATGTGAAATTATAGCCTTGGTCCATGAAGATATCTTTAAGGAATCCCATGTGAGAAAATGGGTTTCATTAGTTAAATAACTATGGTGGTTGCATTGATCAATCACAGCGGAATGGCCTCAGGGTAGTGCACGACATAATTTAAGATGACCAACTCTTCTTCAGGAATCCAGCAATATCTATCCCCATTCTTTCAAAAGGTCCATTCAAAAGGGGGATTGAAACTAGGGATGCCTTAGGGATGTCCCTGGTGTTACCTGTTAGTTCTGTGTCTTGGGGGAACCACAGCACAAAACCCCTACTTTCTGACTCACCTGAGGGTCCCCTCCTGCCCCAAACCTCTGCTTGAACTAGAACTGATCAGAGATGGACTTACCGAAGCTATGAGAGGGGTTGCCACTCAGGTTGCCAGCTCCCTGATGAAAGGTGCCGCCAGAGAGCTGGGAACTCCAGCGGCTCTAGCTCCACAGTGGGGATCGGAACCCTGGTTTCTGCAGTGCATGGGGGGGCAATCTCTGTTCCCAATGTTAATGAATGCATGCCTGCACATGCTCAGCTCAGCAATTATCAGCCTAGTTCTATTCATAGATCCTTTATTGATATCTAATATACTGAATCAGCCTAACAGCATTGTGAGGTCCTTTTGAAGTAACTTTGACCATACCTAGGAACTGATCATTCCTATTATCCACCTTAAACAAAACAGCTCTGGTACACTCCCTGGAGTTATCATTTATCCATAAATACACTTAGTATTCTCCCTTGAACCATTGTTTCTTCCCTAAAATAAAAGTTCAAAACTCTGTTCTGGTGCTTGGATCCAAAAGCTGCATCAGTTTCACTAGGATTTCAACTTTTCATGGCTGATCGTGTTTGGGACTCTACCTGTCTCAAGCACTTTGGACGCGAAGCTGAACAACTTGTCTGCTGGGAACCTTTGAAAGATTTAATCAGTGCTGAGTGGTGAGACCCAGTGGCATCGCTGGCACTGGGCATGCAAGGCATGTGCCCTGAGTCCCAGCACCAGTGTCCCAGGTCTGGCAGGGACCCGGGGCCCGGCCGCCACCAGTGGCCCAATGCGCTCTCACCAGACTGGAGATCTGAGGTCCACCCGGCCGCAGCAGCTGGATTCAGCCCCCACCAGGGCCGGGGATCCGGGACCCGCCTGGCCACAGCAGCCAGATTCGGCCCCCCCTCGCAGCCGGGGATCCAGGGCCCACCTGGATGCAGCAGCCATAACCCTGCAGTGGCCGGATCTGGTCCCTGCTGGGGCTGGGGATCCAGGGCCCACCTGGCCGCAGTGGCTGATTGAGCCCCAGGGAGATGAATTGGGTCTGCCCTGGGGCCGAGTGGGCCTGACAGGGCTTTTTTTCTGCTGGTACACTGGCATCCATTTTTCCCTGGCCCCCGCTGTCCAGCTGGGGTCTGGGAGTAGCAGGTCAGGGAAAGCAGCGGGTCTCTTTTTCCCTGCTGATCCCAGCTCCCAGCTGGGCAGCAGGGCTAGCAGTGGGGGCTGTGGGCCAGAATCTAGCCCACGGTTGCCTGGGAGCTGTGACCAGGCTGCAGCTTTTTCAAATCTCCCACCCTGAGCATGCTCAGATGTGTGGCTCAGGGCGCGAGCAGCCTGGCCAAGGAGCGACTCTGGCTGCCCCTGCAGCTCTGGCCAGGTAAGCGGGGGAAAGGGCTGGGGGTTGGGGATGGGTGAAAGGGGGTCAAATGGTGGAGGGGGCAAGAGGACCAGGGAAGGGCCCGAATGATTGGGGAAATGGCAGGCAGGGAAGAGGCGGGGGAGAGGGGGAGAAGGGTGGGCTGCGAGGAGTGGGGAAAGGGGTTGGGGAGCCAGGGAACTGGCAGCAGGTGGGGAGGGGACGTGGGGGCTGAGAGGACTGGGGAAGGGCCCCAGGGGTTGGGGAGCCAGCGGGCGGGGGGGTCAGGGAGCCAGTGAGTGGGTGGGAAAGGAGCTGGGGGGGGGACATCAGGGAGTGGGTGGAAAAGGTAGCCGGCAGTGGTGGTGGGGGTTGGAGATGCCCCCGGGGGGGGGGGGGGGAGGGTCCTGACACCCCCCCTCCTCCTGCTGGTGTACAGGCACCTTTAAAAAAAAAAAAAAAAAAAAAAGCACTGGGGCCTGGGGCCTGCACCTATTTTGGGGACAGCAATGCACCTGGTGAGAGCCCCAACTCTCTCTTCTTTGGTTAAGCCCACTTTTTCATCTCTCTCACTCTTTCTCCCTCTCTCTATTATTCCAGGTATAACTTTTTAACCTGACTTTTGTAATCAAACTTGGGCTAGATTTCCCCTGTTGAAATTGCATAATATTGTAACTTGTTGGTTGTTTTTCTCTCCTTGTATGGCTATTGCCATTAATATAATAAGTTTTACATATTGTGACAGCCTGTGCCCCAGATCCAGCATAGTGTGTCACTGTAACTCCCCAAACTCCATTCCTGAACCCCTAGCCAGGTGACCACTCCCTCCTGAGTCAGTCCACCTTGGCCTTCTCCATGTGATTGGCCCCAGGCAGTTTGGATGCACCCAGTAAGCACCTATGGGGCGGTCCCCAGGCGAGCACTCCCAGCCCCAGATACTACACCAGGAGACACTGTTTTACAGGGATTGGGACCCTCCCCCAACCACCACAGTCTCAAGTCCATCCACTTAACAAAGAAAGGGATCATGCCCAGCCTTCTACATCCACACCCTCTGAAGACCAAACAGCTTTAGATAAAACAAATACTAGTTTATTGATCAGAGCATGATTTCAAGAGAAACTATAGCAAATCAATGCAGAATCATAATATAAATGAGTCAGGAGTGTCCACTATCAAATAAAAGGTGTAAACCACATACTAATCTAACATCTCTACCTAAACTGACCTCATAGTCCAAGATTATGCACAAGGTATTCAGCTATTCTGTGTTTTACAGCCATTCTCTGCCTATTACAAGGCAGTGCCCAGATCTTGCTTGAAGTTGGAGAAAGTTGCAAGATGGAGTCTCCCAGGCAAAAGCCTGAAGTTTCTCTGAGTGTCTCTGTTTTTATAAACTCCTGACAGTCTCTCCCCCTCTGTGCTGCAGCGTGATTCTCTTTACTTCTACCTGAGCCAGGAAAGGCATTTGCATTCCCTTTGTCATGTAATTCTCCAGCCTCTGTGCTAGATATAGTCTTGAGAGTCTGAACCCTGTAACATGCTTCACATCTGTGCACATATGTTACTGTAGGAAACATAGAATATGTTATGAGCATTCACAAAGGAACCTGGTATGGCATATTTGGCATCAAATCACACAATTACATTGCAAAACTGAACAGAAAAGTTACATAGGTCATGCCCCAGGGTGCACAGATGTGTATCCTATGACACATATCTAGCTGTATGACCATGAGGGTGCTGTATGACCATGAGTTATCAGTTAATGGCAGATATGACTTTGATCTTGTTCTTGATGGAGCTTTTTGTCTCTTTCTAGAGTGGATTCTTCTTGCTTTTCAGGGATCTGTCTGCATTCTTCAGCCATTTAGATAGTACTTGTGCTTCAACCTTCATTCATACATCCAAACTAAGTTCATACATCTAAACAAAGTTTCAGCAAGAGGCTGAGCAATACAAAATGAAGTAAACAATTCAAAATGGAGTTTTGGTTACAATATGGAGTTACAAGTGAATGAATGAGCATGGCATTTTTATCAATGAATAATTAACATTATTTTAGATAGCAATTCTTGTTGGAAGCAATTCTTTGATATAAATTCATCTTTAGCACTACACTCCAAAGAGCTGCAGATCCCACCCCACTCCCACTAACAGCTGATGGCAGTCAGCCCAGCTGCCCTGCTCTTGATCAGTGCTGGGGGAGGCAATTGCCACTCAGCTGATCAATGGGATTGCCAAGGTGACTGGCAGCTGGGGAAGGGGGGGAGCAGCTGCCCATCTTCATCAGTGTGAGACTGGCTACTGAGGCCAAACACAGCTTTGCTGAGTCTCACAAGGCAGGAGGGGGGAGTTGTTAGCAGCTCCAATGCAGTTCAGACTCTCCCCTAGCCCTTCTCTGAACAACTTTTACTCAGTCTCTGCCTGGGCTGTTAGTGGCAGTTGCCATTCACCTGACTGGGTGACTGGCAGTGGGGAAAGGGTGGGGGTTAGCTGCTCATCATCAGCTGATTGGTGGAGTGCAGAGACTGGCCACTACAGATGGGCTTTTAGAGTCAGAGGAGGAACAGCTGTGGGTGGGACTAGCCAGTAAGATGAGCTGCAGCAGCAGCCATCCCACCCTGGGCAGATACAAATAGAATCAAAATTTGAGTTCCAATTGCAACAATGGGTCTGCGGTTATCTGCATCCATGGATGCTGTTACCTGTTAATCTGAAGTGGATACCTGCAGATCTGTGCTCCTCTACTCATACTGGCTGGCCCATTGTTTGGCTGGCTCATTGTTCTGAGATTTAGTCTTGGCTGACCAAACTTGCCCATAATTACATCCTTTGTAAAGGTAATCTTGGCAGAAGTGTCCCATCTGCACATATGAAAAACATATACCTGGGGCTGCAAAAGCACTGGGTTTTATTTTAGGGGCAATAGTTCTCACTGGAAAAGCCCTGGGACTCCCCAGTTGGTCTTCCTAATGCATTTGATGGGTCTTTGGTTTCACATGAGAAAATCCCTCTTCAGATGGCCATAGCTTTTCATGGACCTAAGGAAATGTCACCCCTCTCTTGCTTGTGCTTGTTCCCATCACCAAATCTGCTTCTAAGTGGTCCATCTGCTTGACTGATCCCAGGTTCTGTTCAATCAGGTCCTCTCATCCCCTGTAGTACCACTGGTAGGCTCAGTAGTAATATAATGTTCCATGAAGTGGACTGCCTCCACCAACTTCTCTGGGCAATGCTATAACACCCAAGCCCTCACTCCAGAAGACAGGATGTGAAAACTATTCCACAACACAAGTTCAGCTACTTATACCCCTGTCCTGACTTCTGGCTTTACCCAGCATCAGAAATGCCTCCTTAAATGCTGGCTATATACTGGGACATGCTCTTAGAAGGGTTACTTCACTAGTCATAAATGCTATCAGTGGATTTCCTCTAACATCTAAATAGTCAAGGATGGCCATTTTGACTTTCCTGTGTGGCCATTGGATTCAGTTGCATGTGCCACTGGTGAGGAAAGGGGCCCGTTTTGACAGTTAAATGTTATGAGTAAGGACCTGAAATTGTCAGGGCCTATTTTGCCTAGTTCACTGGTATGAGTGAGAATTCCTTTGTCAGATTTGTTGGCACTCCTGGTTGAAAGAAGACCAACTGTTATTGTGGTTGTTGTTCGACCAACTGTCATTGCGGGTCTTGCTGTCATGCCATTATTTCTCTTAGCAGCTGTTGTTACTGCTGTTGTTGCTGCACCACTTGTTACTGTTGGCTTTCTGTCAGTCATTTCAGCAGGCTGTCCAAGTCCATCTTCATAGACAGCCTGAGAGAGTGACTAATCATTCTTCTCCTCCCTCCCCAGCTCCCCATACCTCAGGGATGATCTTTTGTCCGCATTCTCCACCACCTGAGACCTTTCTCTGGCTACTCGTAGGCACTTGCTACTACCTGAACACTGAAAAATCCTTAGGGAATCCAATCTTCCTAAGCAGGGGAGTCTGTAGCACAAAACTGAGTGAACTAGCCCAACAATGTTTGAAGAAAGTGGACCTCTTGGCTCCCACTCCCCTAACCCCTTTAGTACAGTCCCAATTCTCTAAGCCCGAAAGGGGTAGCGGGTAGTAGCAGCAACTGCCTGATAGCTCACCTTGGGGTTTGTGGAACCTATTCTATATGAAGGGTAAACCAGAGTTGTCTCCTTGTAGGCATGGGAGGATTGTGGGAGGGAGAGATTGGTGGTTGGCCTTCTTAAAGGCAATTCTCCTGAAGGCTTCCAGGAGTCTCTCTTGCGACCTTTAGAGCCACTGTCTGCTCCCTCCCAGAAATGCTTAGCAGCTGTCTGCAACTTCCTATTTTTAAACCTTTTTTTCCACTCCTGACAGGACAAGAAGGGCAGAGCCAGCTTTGCCCACAGCTGCTTTTTAACTCCATCACAGGGCAGCAGGTTTATACACCCTTCACACCAAGAGACTATAAAAATGAATGCGTCATACATGAAAACAGTATCCAAGGGTGCATCTACACTTAGAAATTAGCTTAAGTCGACTTAATTTAATCCGCATCTACACTACACTTTCCTTAAGTCGACTTAATGAAAATTAAGTTGACTTTATTAAACCTCCTTTTAATTCGACTTTAGGCTTAAGTCGACTTCCTAAAGTCGACTTAAGCCAGTGTAGACCTGGAGTAGCCCTAAGTCGATTTAAAGTCAACTTTGGGCTCTCCAGGACTCCTCCACTGCCCTCCCTGCCGGGGGGGAGGGGTGGGCTGGGAAGCATAGGGGGAGCCTGACATCCCCCAGGTACAATGGGGCAAAGGCTGAGTCCCCTGGCACTGGGCAAGGGGTGCCCCCCCTGCCACTGTAGACCTGCCTAAGGTCCCCCTAGCCCCTACAAGTCGACCTAGGCATCCAGTATGGATGCTCTAAGTCGACTTTGTAAGTTCCCCCCTAAGTCGACTTTAAATTTAAGTGTGGACATGCTAAGTCGACTTAACTTAAGTGTAGACATAGCCCAAGAGAGTAAAAAACAAGGTCCTTTCCCAACAGTCCACTTTTTCTTGTATGAATTATTTGTCTTCTCTGTACCTCAGAGGATCTTTTCTGGCATGATGTGGAGAAGATTCTTTTAAAAATATTTTTATTTATAAATATTGCTTGGTACCATGTGAGTAGAGGGATCAGATCAATGTCAGAGAAGAGACACTGTACATAGAGATAAGAATAAACTTTGTCAGATTATTGACCACTGCATCACATCAACTAGTGAAAGTACAGTACAGCCTAACATCTATGTGGTTTTGAACTCTGGTCTTTAAAAGAATTTCTAGGGGAACTTTCCTTTCTATTTTTGATTGAAAAGAAGGCACCGTTCTAGGAAAATGGGGTTATTTTAAAAAGTTGACAACTAGTGTAACATTGTGTCAGTAAAGGCAAAGACTAGAGGACATGGAGGATGACTTAAATGCTTTGACTAGACAAAACTCATTGTGGTCATAGACAAATAAACTGATGGCCAGGAAAGCTAATATTAGGAGGGGGAAAGGATCTGAAAATGCTATCCTTCTGGGAGATTTTTGTTGAAATATTATACCATAATGAGCTATTTATCAGCTTGTAATTGAGCATACTCACAGGACCTCAACCAGACATTCCAAATCAGTTGCTAGACCCAGACCTTTCTATATGAAGGCCCAAATCATGTCCCTGAGATCTGCATGTGCAGGGGACCTTCCATGTAGGCAACAACACTTCAGCAGGAACGAAGGGGGTACATCAGCTGGCTCTTTGAAAGTGTTCTTCCCGTCCCAGATCCTCATGAAGATTTGCAAGGACGGAAGGATGGAAAATGGAATGGGCAGTCCTGTATTAGGTATGTCAGAGAAACACATATCATCCTGCCAACATCCTCACAGAAGTTACCTGGGAAAAGTAATACAGTCTGTTGCACTTCTGCATTTCCTTTCCTGTGAAGCTTCATCCCCCATGGGGAGTCCTGCTTCTTTAAAAGCAGTGCTGGGTGAGAATGGCTGTTACCGCTTGCTAGCAATCTAGATGTATGGGGCTTGAAGTCAGGCCCTGTGACTAATTCTGAGGCAAATTCCACATCCACTCTGATCAGTTTACGGTGGTCAGCACAATCCCAATATTGCCAACACCAAGCTTTCAAAACGCACAACGGTTTTCTCACATAAAGCATGAGACTGGCTTAAAAAAATCACAAGACTTCATAAATAATAAATCTTGAGTTGTTTTTATTTGCCTTCTACTATGAGCCACTAGGGTTCAGGTTTCCAAGCTTTTCTCCACTGCCATCCAGGCTAGACTCTTTTGTTGGAGCAAGCAGGAAGGAGCAGGCAGTGTAGATTCTAGTGTAAAAAAATGACTCCAGAAACTGGATCTTTAAGAAAAACACCAAATATTGTGAGATTTGTCATAAAATCGTGAAAGTTGACAATGCTCCTTGAATCTAGCACACAATTCTTGAATGTTAAAGAAAAAAGAATGACTTCATTGAGCTTTGTCTGTTGCCGTAAGGATTGGGAGCGGGTAGAAAGGCAAGGTTGGTAGGCTTCCATTTCAGCACTTGAGGAGATTCTGTGAGACCCAGGCCAACAGTATTTCCAAAATAGGAGCTGATTCCTGTTCAAAGGATGCAGCTTTCTTGTCATTTCTACTGAAAGAGAGGCCCACCCTGAGCAACCACCTTTCTGAAAACATTGCAATCCAAGATCCACAATGGTGTTGGAGAAAACGTGGTCAGTTCCTGGGTGAGACAACTAAGATACACCTCATTTTATTCAGCATTAATAAATCCTATATAGTGAATTCCTCCCTAAGAAATTTGTTTTCCAGGATAGGATAAAATGAAGTACAGAACTTGATCTTACTCTATCTAAAGATATATTTGGCATAGTGTTCTAATGACATCAGCAAGTAGCACTAATTTGTTAAGTTATATACATACACAAAAGTATACCCAACAAAATTTAAAATATTTAGTCTTAAAAGCACGGAAACTCAGGATTAATAAGAATGCTTGCTTCTGTAGATGTTACGCAGTGCTTTTTTTTGTATTAAAAAAGGTGCCGGTACTCATATCTTGATAGCAAATTTGAAAAATGCCTTTCCCACCTCTCTTCTTACAGCAGTGCACTCCTTTCCCCTGCTGATCCCACCCCCGCAGCTAGGCAGCAAGGCCAACAAAAAAGATGCTGGTACTCTGTACTCCTGCATACCGTCACAAAAAAAGAAATGGTGTTACAATATATTGTTGCTTGTTAAACCGCCCATTGTCTGAAAACTCCTAAACTACATAGGAACAATAGGTAAGATAAACTGGAGGCTCAAACTTAGCTCTGAATGCCCTGCTTCCCTAGATGTCAATTACAGCCTTTACTTTTAAAACTTCTTTTCTGGTTTTTTTAATGCAATTTGGGAACTCCTGTGTCAATATAATAGTTGCTAACAGCACATACTTGCAAAAGTAACTGTTTAGATAATTTTTAAAATGTATATTCTCTCTGTTGTAATAGTTTCAAAGGAGCTTGAATAATTTAACTGAGTAAATAAGTTTTCAACATTTAAAAGACATACCGTACTCTCTGTGTAATGGAGCCAAATAGCATGAAATCAATATGTAGGCATCCTTTTTAATAAAATCAATGTTTTAGTCAAATGGTTTCTTTAGGCTTATAACACAAAGAAGACAGTTGACACTAACACTTTTGGAGACTTTCTGCATTAGCATATCGATATGTAGTTTTGAGATGTACTGTAGAAATGTTAGTATGGATTTGTAAATTAAAGCTCAGTTGCACCTATTAGATAAAACTCCTCCCTGGGGAATGGAAAGGAGTTTCAGCACACTAGCGTGGACACAAGGAGGAAGAACGCCTGAGGAGTTCCCAGGCACAGAGAGGCTCGACACCCACTACAACATTTTGTTTAGAAACTTCATATTCCCTGGGTGGCAGGCCAGCTCCACTGGTTGTCAGAGAGGGGAACAGAGCCATGGCTTTGCCTTTGACCTGGCCATCCCTCCCCTGTTAAGGGACCCCATACATTATTTATTCATTTATTTTACTGATATTGCAGGAGTGCCTAGAGCTCTCTCCCAGGGTGCATCTACACTTGTAAATTAAGTTGACTTAAGCTTGCTTAAGTCAACTTAAGGAAAATTTAGTCGACTTTATTAAACTTCCTTTAAAGTTAACTTTAGGCTTAAGTCGACTTTCTAAAGTCGACTTAAGCCAGTGTAGACCTGGAGTAGACCTAAGTCGACTTAGAGTCGACTTAGGGCTCTCCAGGACTCCCCCACTGCCCTCCCTGCCAGGGGGGGTGGCACAGGGGGAGCCTGGCATGCCCCCCCACAGGGCAGGGCAGAGCCCTGCCCACCCTGCCCCTATGCCCTGCCAGGGTCCCTGTCCCCCTTTGCCCCATTGCAGCCAGGTACAATGGGGCAAAGACTGAGCCCCCCCTGGCAATTGGCAAGGGGTGCCCCCCCCACCACCGTGGACCTCTCCCAGGTCCACCTAGCCCCTAGAAGTCGACCTAGGTGTCCAGTGTGGACACTCTAGGTCGACTTTGTAAGTTCCCCCAAGTCGACTTAATTTTATAGTGTGGGCATGCTAAGTCAACTTAACAAAGTCGACTTAAAGTTGACTTTGTTAAGTCAACTTAGCTAAAGTCAACCTAAATTAACAAGTGTAGACATAGACCTAGAGATTGGGACCGAACAGTACCTTCACTCTCAGAGAACAAAGGCTAAATCCTATCTAGTTGCTCTTGCTTCCATTCACCACTGCAGATTTGTTTGCCTGGCCTTTGCAATTTGGCCCTCCGACAATTAAGATGGAAAATTTCTCTTCATGTGCACTAATGTTCATATACAACATCAAAGAACATTGACTAGATTTTAGAGGTGCTGAGCAACCACTGCTTCCGACGAAGTAATCCTATGTGTAGATCAGTCTGGCTGAAAGCATAAAGGTTATGTCTACACTTGCTAAAATTAGTTCGAATTAGTTGGTTCCAACTAACTAATTCAAACTCATTTTAGTTAGTTCGAATTAGCTTAATTCGAACTAGCATGGCCACACTGGAATGTTAGTTCGAACTAAGCAAGCACTTGCTAAATTCGAATTAGCGATCCCCATTCATTTCAATGGCCGGTTAATTTGAACTAAGAAATTAACCCCTTAGTTCGAATACCCTATTCGAACTTATTAGTTCAAATTAAGGAAGCCCTTAATTCGAACTAGGTAAAGCCTAGTGTAGCCATGGCTTTAGTTAGTTCGAATTAAGCCTCCTTAATTCGAACTAACTTGCCAGTGTAGACATAGCCAAAAGGTGTTCACTCTACCTATGGATCAATGGCCTGCAGAATGTCAAGTTAAATAATGATACTGTTCAAATTACAGCAGTTCACAAAGAAACACCTAAAAGTAGGGGGAACTGATACATTTGCACTCTTAAATTTAAAATATCCAAGCCAATTTTTGTGTGTGAAGATTTATAGATCATTTATTTACCATCTCAGATCTTATATGCTGAAGTTTCAGCCCAATGTCATTTCTTCTGATCAAGTTTTAAGCCCAGGAAAATAGAAAGATACAATGGAAATGCTGACAGTCAGCTTATCATCGAGGCAGTGGCAGGTGCTGCTACAATAATCCATGCTCTTATATTCATAGTCCATTTTTTTTTTATCCCCTATAGAAGTGGTAAATAATATTGGGACAAAATGAGTTGGGATACTTAGGATTCACTGTAGCAAAGAGAATCAGAACAACAAAAGCACTCTCACTGATGAAATTGGAAATGTTTTTTTTTTTAATTAACACTTCTAATTAGAATTTAACATCTCACTAGCTTCGTATGGGATTTTTCGCTTCCTTAACCTCACGGAAACCTATCTATTGGCTCTAAATAGGCAGTCACTTACCATGCACCACTTGAGGATTTCAATTAATCCCAAATCCTCTAACTTTGGTGTGTGAACTTGCATTTTTCTTTGCATGCCATTCCTTACTGCTTCAGTTTTCTGTTGAGAAGGTTCTTGGTAAGGTTTTTTCTTCTTCTTTTCTTCCTGATTCTCTCTCATTTTGTTTTTAATGACTGAAATTTTTATTTGAAAACTATGGAACAATGCAACATATATGTAGTAGCTGGTAAAATCTGCTTAGCATATCTCTGGGAGCCATCTGGCTATATGTACTTAATCTTCCACCCTACCAGCCCTGTGTTAAACTAAAAGCCCTGTTGGAAGAGGATAAATGCAATATTGTTGAAAGTGGCTTGATTAGATCAATAAAAATATTGTTTTTAAAAATGTATGTTCTAAATGTTAAACCGTTTAAAATGAAATATTTGATTAAAGTCATCCTTACCACATGTTACTGGGACCCAGAACCACCAGAAAGAATGTACTGTTAGATATAATTGCTTTTGTGAATCCTGTAGAGGTTTATTCACAGCCTCAACCCATTTTAACATCTAGCACAGAACAATGAAACTTTTTCATACTGAAATTAGAATCTTAAACAGCTCCTATTTTTTTTTAAATAGATATAATACTAAAAATGTAAGTTGTTCAGAATAGAATTTAGTGAATGTTGGCTACTGTGCTTATGATAAAAAAAGAGTTTTTTGAAGTTGTGGGATAGGTTCTAGCTCTGGAGCTCCAAGGTGAAGTGAATTTTTTTTAATCCATAACTGTTGGAGAAATAATAACCCACTAACATTAATAATTTATCTTCCCAACAGATTAATTGCTTGTGTTCAAATCTCTCATTAGTCTGTCCTATATCTGAGATTCTTTTAGATTCTCCTCTGCTTTTCACAGTTGTAACCAAATCAATCTCTTCCAGGGGATTTTAACAAGAAAGCTTTGTGATATTATTACTATATACTTAAACATGGAAAGATTAGGTTTTTCTATCAGTAAATGTTAATAAACATCAATTTCATTACACACAGAGACTAACAACAAATATTTCAATTAATAATAATCAAAATGTACAGATAGGCAAAGTAAGAATAATGCTGCTTGAGGATGCCTTAGACTTTGATTTAAGGATATTTATTTGGTATATTTTGACAGGTGATGTTGATATTTGGTTCGTTAACAGTTATAAATCTTTACCTTTCCAATGTCGCCTGTCATTAAATAATTATTATCTAGCTCCCACATCATCTGATTCTCTCATAAATCCCCACAAATGGGAAAATTTTAAAACAATAAAAATTGAAGTAAGCTTAAAATTCATAATTAAATCAATAAAACTTAAAAAAGCTTAAAAATAAAATGCTATTATCTCTCAAAAATATTTTAAAAAATCAATTTCTGCCAAACTGATGTGTACTACACATTCTATATGTCTCACTGGTTCCACAATAGTTTTGAATATGGCTTTATAATTAATTTAGCTGATAAGGGTAGAGGTATTAATTAATATTATTGCTACTTTTAGTAGGCTGGAATCTGTGGTGGTTCTGCATTTATACTTTTTTAGACAAAAATGTCCTGTGTGTAATATGTTTCCTATGTCTTCAATTGCAAACCAGTGTGGAAAGAAAAATCTTCAGCTAATGATAGGCAGTCAGATTGCCAATCTACAGATAAGAAGTTATTCACAAAAAAAATGTACAAAACTCTATAAGGTGAATCACACCTATTTTGCAATGTTTTAATGAAAAAATATGAGAGTGTGAATATGTCCAATAAACAAATGGGAAACATGGCACCACATCTTATTGCTTGGGTCAATTGACTGTGGCTCAGGGCTAAAAACTGCAATTTAAACTTTTGGGCTCAGGCTTGGAGCCCAGGCTCTGAGAACTTTCCCACTTGCTGGGTTTCAGAGCCTGAGCTCCAGCACATGCCCAACCACTTACACTGCAAGCTAGAATCAGCTAACCCAAGTCAGCCATGGCTGTGCTGTGGGTCTTTTACGCAGTTTAGGTTCACTCAATAAGTCCCTACAATAGCCAATAACCCTAACTCATTTGGTAGTTAAGAAACTCAACTGGGATGTAAAAGCAGCAGGTTAATTCCCAATTTACTTGATTAAAGTGTCAGTCTCTTAGGGTGCATCTACACTTAGAAATTAAGTTGATTTAAGGAGGCTTAAGTCGATTTAACTTACTCCGCGTCTACACTGGGCTTTCCTTAATTCCACTTAAGCTGCTCCTTAAGTCGAATTAAGGAAAAGTTAGTTCGAATTAATAACACCTCATTTTAATTCTAACTAGCGCTTAAGTCAACTTTATTAAGTCGACTGAAGCCAGTGGAGACGCGGAGTAGTGCCTAGTTGGAACTTTTTAAGTCGACTTAAAATGTTAAGTTAACTTAATAAGGCCAAAAAGGGGCCACGTCTACACTTAAAAGTTAAGTCGACTTTTGTTAAGTCAACTTCATAAGGTCCACTTTAAGTCGACTTAAAGTCGACCTTATTAAGTCGACTTCATAAAGTCAACCTAACTTTTCAAGTGTAGACATAGCCTTATTTAGGCTCTGGTTTTGGAGCTCTTCCACTTTGGCATAGTGAGGAAGATTGACTTGAATTGTAGCCCAGTACTTTAAGGGCTCATTTTGGATGCAGGAGAACTAGGTTCCCACATCTCCTCTGAATCACATGGTCAGTTTCCCATGTGAATGCCCTAACTACTGGGCTGTTCTGGGAAATTCCATCCTGCATCTGAGCACCTTCTTGATGAATTGGTGTTTTCCAAAAGTAAACCTATTTTTAAAAAAAACAAAACAACCCCCCCCCCAACTCCCAACCAGCTATATCTACCACTAATTTATGGCCAGCGTCCATCTAGCCCTCACATGCGTGCATGTAGGTAAGGCAGGAAACAAGGACCCTACTCTGATCTCCCATGGCCTCTATGAAAGTCATGAGAAATTGCTGATGCTCTACTCAGCAAGTTGCAATACTGCTCTTTTCCTATCCTGAGAGGACAACACCTTGAAAGAGGGGAAGAATGAGGTAAGACTTTTTCCCAGTCTACCTACCATACTGGCTAGCAAAACAACCCTAATACAACTGGCTGAATAAGTTGCACCCCATGAACAGGTGTAGAGTGGGTACACTGAACTAGTGCCACAAAGTGATTTAGATGCCTACGGCCATAATTTAGATCTGCAAAACCTCCTCTAAGCTCTGTAAGGTACCTAAAGTCCATAGTACCTACATTTCTGGTGGTAAAGTCCCCCAAGTGCTTACATGTCTGGCAGTGCATACGTATGCCAAGGCCTCATGTTGAGGCCTCGCACTGATGAACTTTTCAATGCCTAAGCACCAGTGGATTCTAAGCAAGCTAGTTATTCTCCCACCTATCTTGCCTGTGGGATCTGATATGGTAGGCTTGGTTGTTGTCACACCCCCGGGTACAACCTGGATCTGTGGGACCACTGTGTCCCCTTAACTCTCTTGATCAGGGTACCTTTCACACTGTGACAATTTAGTATAAGCAGACTCTTCAAGCTTTGTTCTCACACAGCTATTAACACGTGAAGACTCACCCAAAGTTACATGCAGGCTTTCACAGCCACTCTTGTACTATGCACAGGGAAACACAAAAAAATCTCCCAGTTCCAGTCTTGCACCTCAGAAATGTACTATCTTACCTTGCTCAAGACCTTCTATTGATCAATGCAGACTCATTAATTAATTTGCCACATCCTCAAAGCACTAGCCTTTGTAATCACAGCAGATTCCCTAAGTCCTTTACACAAACTCACTGGTAAAGATAAAAATAACTTATTTTATTCTATCTATAGAAAGATAGATTTCAAGTGATTATAAGTGGTAGGTATAAAGGTCAGAGATAGTTACCTAAGAAATAATAAAACCCCTCCCCCACACACATTCTAAATCCTAAACTTTATCCGACTCAGTAAGATCTGAATCAAGCAGCTTTTCTCACCTCACTGACTGTTGCAGGCAAGTTACAGTTCATAATACACAGGCTGAATTCCTCCTCAGTTCAAAGTCTGAGTCCTTCCAGCATTCTTGTTGCCTTCAGCATATGTGGGGGAAGAGAAAAGTGGTCCCAAAATGCCACTGTCCCTAATTTTATACTCATTTCATGTCCCAGGAAAGATATTGCCCCGGATATGTCATGGTGGGGCTTGCAGCATCACAGAGTTGAGCAATAATCTCATCTTGAATTGTAAATCTGTTATTTCAATTACAGGCTGGTCAATGGTTATTTAATGTCTGACTGTGTGTAGGTTACTACATTTGTTGCCACTGCAGAGCCAGCAGTGTGCTTCTCCCAGATTCACACTATGTATCAATAATAGCCATATAGCAAAATCTCATAACTTCATACATAATAACAATATGCATATTTTGACAGAGTAATGAGTTTCAGCAGATAATGACCTTTCATATGGCACCTTACAAGGCATTCTCCGTATGAAATATCACAACCATATACTAGTGATGAATATGGGGCTTACAGGTGCTATTTTGAGGTACAGTTCATCACAATGCTCTTAAGCATTTTCAGACAGTCTTCTGCCAAATCAGGAACCATAGAAGAGGAATTCCAAAAGGGTAGCTGTGTTAGTCTATTGTAGAAAGACAACAGAGTCCAGTGGCACTTTTAAAGACTAACAGATTTTAAATTTTAAAGACTAACAGATTTCCCATCTTCAAAGCGTCTGACGAAGTGGGATTTTCTCCCACGAAAGCTCATGCGATAAATAAATCTGTTAGTCCATACAAGAGGAGAACATGTTATTCATGGTGATGTCCCTGTCATACCTAAGTGGTTTGTTCACTCACCCAAGATGTAGGAGGCATGTGTTCAGTTCCCCATACTGCCTGATGTGGAGCAGGGACTTAACCCAGATCTCCAGTCACCTCTGTTAGTGCCCCAAGCATTGGACTATACAGTATTGTGAGCTGCAGTTCTTAGTCTCTTCTGCTGAAGCTGTTCCACATTGTGTGTAAAGACAAGAATGGCTCTGTAGCCTGGTGGTTAGAGAGTAGGCAGTGGGATGCAAGTACAAGTCCATGTTTGATTTTAACCTTTTTTAAAATTTATATTATTTTGTACTATAAATTAACTCAAATTTGGAAATGCAAAGGTATTTTGAACCAAAAATACCCAGAATATTTTGTTTTAAAAATGTCAAAACAATCTGTTTTGACAATTTTGCAACTTCTTCCCTTCAATTTTTTAAATTGGTTCATTTATCATAACATATTTCCCAGAGACCAGTTTCATTTCGGAAGACTTGGCATGTTCCACTGAAAAAACATTTTGTGAAAAAATTCCTGACCAGATCTATTGCATACATTTTTTATACCTAGCTTTGGACTCTCTCAAAAATCATTTGGTTCTTATGACTAGTTCCGCTGTAGAAAACAAAAATAAATGCTAGAATATAAACTCTCAAGTTCTATGTCATGTTTATATTAGGTTCACTAAAGTTTTTCATTAGTCCCTTGGGGGACCAGGCATCATAATAAATTACATATTAAATCTCTTTATGGTAGCTTGTTCTGCCATTCATTTCTTGCACAAGCTCCCCAACAACTTTCTATTCATTCCAAGCCACAGAGGGAATATCTACAGAGCTAGCAGCAGTGAGCCTCCCAGGTTGGGTCAACAGACTTGAGCTGGCAGGACTTGCTCTACTGCTCTAAAAATAGATCTCTAGACCTTGTGGCTTGAGCTGGAGCTTCAATTCTGAAGCCTGTGATTGAGAGAGAGCTTCTGAGCCCAAATGATAACTTAAAAGAGCTGTTCAGTTTTTGCACACTTGCATAAGTGCTGCAAGCCAGATTCTGTCGAGCAGGGCTCAGAGACTTGCTGCCAGACGCTGCCAGTGACTGCTGTTCCCAGAGGCAATTTTGGCAAAATGGTTCTTAAGCTGTAAGTGTAATGGGCCTATGCAGATTCTTATGTAAGTACAGAAACTTGAGTACAACTAGTTGCAATATCATTCTAGAAACCAGGTTGTGACCTTTGAAAATTTGACCCACCCACTCTGAAACCCACCTTACTCCATCTACCTTTGTTCTCCCAGTAACACCCCCAGTATTTATTGTCAACCCCAAGTCTTTACAATTTGTGAGATCAGTTTAAACATCATGAGATTTTGAAAAATAGTAAGTATTGGGTGTTTTTTTTTACTTTCCTTTAGCTTTTGAGCAGTAATGTTAAACTATCAGTTGAGATTCTTATGTATTCACATAGCTCCAGAAAGAGAAAAGCTCCAAATATCTGGAAACTTGGCAACACTGTGTGATGTCTTTCAAAGTACCTCTGCTATTTTCACCCATTCACAGACTTCTTGGTGACTTCTCTCCTTCTCACACATTTACTAACAGTTTATCTAATACATATTTTTTTCTCTTTGTTGCTTTCTTGGTTGTTTACACATACTAATAGTTCCTCCTGTTAAAAGATTCCCTGTCATTTCCACCATATATACACTCCCTGTTCTATATATTCTCTCCCCGAAGATTTCAGATTCAATTCTTTGTTACCTTTCCTTATAGAAGGATTCATTTTCACTTGGCCTGAAGTCCTCGTAACTATTAAGTGCTGTATTGAGGAAGTCATCTGTAGGGCAAAACAACAGCAACTTTATTGGACTTGCAAATTTATGAACAATGTTAGTTATTCTCTGCTCAGGTGAAGCTCTTAGAATTAACCATCTACATACACACATGGATATAGAGAAACACACTGATCTTTTGCATATAACTCTTCTAACAGTAACTACTGGCACTTCTGGCAGTCTACTGACAACACCAGATCTTATTTTATCCTACCAATGGCTGGAATGTGCACCCAAAAGCTGGATATGCAAGGAATGACTGATTGGGTGAGGAAACTACCAACATCAGTTGACTCAAAATCACAGAATGCAAAATAACAGTTTGGAGCATTTATGTTTAATGTGAAGATGCTTGTTCTGTTTTCTAGTTCAACGTTTCAAGCTAAATTCAGCCTTGGAGTGGGTAGATGCAACTCCATTGACTTTGCACAAAGGCTAAACCTGGGTTTTCTTGTTTGAACAGTGCCAATAATTACTGCTTTTTTGTGTATGTTTGAAAAAAAGACTTCTTTTTCTTAAGAGAAGGGGGAAGATCAATAGAGAGAGCAGTCAAAAGTCACCAGATACAAGTAACATTCAATGATAACATAGAAAAAAAAAAGACTTGTTGCCTGGTCAGATACAAGGAACTAACACAGAAGGCTGACTGTGAGTGTCCCCTGCCTGGCTACACAGGAGTGGGGAGGGGAATGCAGAATAATTTCTCTCATGTACAATAGTAGGCCCCATGTTCTGGGGAGAGGAAGGATTTTCATGACTGGAAACCCCTGCAAGAAGACAATAAGGTAGCAGGGAGGAGAAGGGGCCAATGGTGCAAACCCTGGCTCATAACACAGGATGGATGGCTCAGATTGTTTTTGCAAGAAAAGAGGAGCACCAAACCCAGCAAAGACTTCTGCTGCTTAATCTTTTACATGTTTCTCTTGCAGAGGTTCTTCCCTTCCCTTGCTGAGGACTGAGGTTTAAAAGCCAGTATGAATCCAGAGTGAATTACTGCACTAGAAAGAGTCCAGTAGGAAACAATCCTGCATTGGCAGGAAATGGACAAATGTCCTAACTGGGTGTGATCCATCTCTTAACATCCATCCTTTTAACTACCTAATGGGTACTATTCCATTGTGGTAGTCTGTTGATGAAGGTTCCTCTCCTCTCACATCTTCAGAACTGGCTTAGACTATTATACTATATTGCTTAGCCCCTTCTGTATAAAAAAATTGACATAGCTATTTGAAGAACTTCCTGTCTATATTTGAATGTTTAAAAAAAAAAAAAGAAAGAAAGAAAATAGCACTTTTCAGAAAATCTCTTCCTCTCTACAAATATAAATTGCTATTTTTGTTCATCATCCCATGCTCTCTCATTTGCTCTCCTGTCAGTCCAAGTACAGACTTGGCTTACACTTTGAGCATTAAAATCACATTCACAGAAAACTCATTATATCTTAGCAGCTACATTAACTTATGAGTCATATACTGGAAAGGGTGGATTAGCTCAGTGAATTAGTGAACTGACCCTCCTTCCCTATCTTTATCTCCTCCATACACTTCCACACCTGACCCCAACACACCTTCCGACATAAACAAAGGCTTGACTTAAATCAGTTTCTGAAGTCACATTTTCAGCAAGAAAACCAAACGAGAAATGTCTCATGAGCTTTGGTGCTCTGGTTTTCTAGAGTTCATAACTCTGGAGAACAATTTGCTGCAGCACTAGTTAGCAGGTGATTTACAGAACTGCAGTTTTCTCAGAGACTTTGCTGAAACACCCAGGGCAAAGTGCTATTTATCACAAACAATGATACATAATAGCAGGGACTGACCAAGCTGTAATTATGTCCCACAAAATCTCACAAATTTATCAGACTTTTAGTGAAGGGATACATTTGTCTGTTGTGTATATTCTCCTGCCACCAAAGCTTTATTTATAGGATTGATCTTTAAAAGGGAACATAAAGTATGTCCAGGAAACCTGCACTTGGGTGAAAAACAGCATAATTTGAAATGCTGCCAGCTTCCACATAGTGGACATTACAGATTTTCACTTAGATCTTAGCTTGGAGCAATGTCAGGATCTTAAGGAAGGATAAAAGGTGGGACACAATGTGATATCATTCCTTTAGGAGCAAATGGTCAACACCATATCATGGTACAGTTTTCTCAGATGCAAGCCCAAACCTTCGTATTTGCTCCCTTGCTGGCTTCTAATACAAAGAGCTGCAAACTGCTCTTCTTGGCCTAGGTCTTCTCAATAGGTTAAATTCTACCTGTCTGGTAAAACCATATGCATTAAGGGAGTCTCCAGTTTGGCCAGTCTTAATGGGATATTAGATGTCCAGGCAAAATAGAATCATAGAAGATTAGAGTTGGAAAGGAGTGCAGGAGATCACATAGTCCAACCCTCTGCTAAAAGCAGGACCAATACCAGCTAAATCAGGGGTTCCCAACCCCTGGCCCATGGGCCAAAAGTGGCCTGTGGGGCTTTTTAAAATGTCCCACGCTGCCCAGCCGCTGACGGGAAACTGGGCTGCAGCAGCCCAATCCCCACGCGCAGCTGGGAGCCCAGCTGTGGCCACCCACCTCCCCTCTGGTCCTGCCCAGGGCCAGATTGAGGCTTGGGAGCTGGGTCAAGGGCTCCAGGGGCTGTGGGGAGGAGGGCCACTGGCCAGCCCAGTGTGGCTGCAGGACATGCTGGTGGAGCAACTGGCTGGCATGGCTGTGTAGGGGGTAGAAGCATGGCCGTGCTGCTTCTGGGGCCCACAAACTGGCCCTGTTCATGGCACCCAGCTCTTTCTTTCTTTCTTTCTTTCTTTCTTTCTTTCTTTCTTTCTTTCTTTCTTTCT
>ML685801.1:8572750-8609599 GCA_007922175.1 Pelusios castaneus | reverse complement strand
TCTTTCTTTCTTTCTTTCTTTCTTTCTTTCTTTCTTTCTTTCTTTCTAAAAAAACCCCTTTTTCAATTTTGTTTTCAAATTTTTAAATAATCTTTGCTCGAGGGCCACAAATACAATTTTTACAATCTTAAAGGGCCACTAGTCTATTCAATTAAAATTAATTTACTTTAATTAATTAACTAGACTTGTGCCCCTTCAGGGTTCTAAATTTATGTTTGTGGCCCTCAAACCAAAAAGGTTGGGAACCACTGAGTTAAATCACACCAGCCAGGGCTTTGTTAAGCCAGGCCTTAGAAACCTCTAAAGATGGAGATTCTGCCACCTTCCAGTCAACCCATTCCAGTGTTTCACAACCCTCCTAGTAAAAAAAGGTTTTTTCTAATATCCAGTCTAGACCTCCCACTCTGTAACTTGAGATCATTGCTCTTTATTCTGTCATCTGCTGTTACTGGGACGAGCCCAGCTCCATTCTCCCTGGAATCCCCCTTCCGGTAGTTGAAGGCTGCTATTAAATCCCCCTTTACTCTTTTCTTCTCCAGACTAAACAAGCCTAGTTTGCTCTTTGTAAGTCATGTGACCACCCCCCTAAACATTTTCATTCCCTTCTGCTGGACTCTTCAATTTGACCACATACCCCCTTTAGTGGAGGCTCAAAACTAGACAGAATGCTCTAAATGTAGCCTCACCAGTGCCAGATAAAGGGGAATGATCACTTCCCTCAATCTCTTGGCAATGCTCCTACTAATGCAGCCCAATATGCCATTAGCCATCTTGGCAATAAGGGCACACTGTTGACTCATATCTAGCTTTTGTCCATTGTAACCTCTAGCTCCTTTTCTGCAGAATTTCCCCAGCCTGTAGCAGTGCATGGGTTTCTTTCTTCCTAAGTTTAGGACTCCACACTTGCCCTTGTTGAACTTCATCAGACTTTTTTGGCGCAAGTCTCCAATTTGTCTAGATCACTCTGAAAACTAGTCACCTAATAGTCCTTTCATCCAGCCAATATTTCTGTAACGTGTTGGCAAGAATACTATGTGAAGCCATATCAAAATTTTTGCTAAAGGTTTGCTAAAATAAATAAATCTTGAGTTTCTAAGACAAAATATACATATTAATGTAAAAAATGAAGCAATCGGCTGACAGGTCTGCATACTGCCTCTAGCATAATCCAGATGTTCAGGGGTCCATTACAAAGCTGCACTTTTTCAAGTTCAGTCAAGCTTATTCAGCAAGGAGCAAAACATCTGCATAATAAAAACCGTTGGTTTTGTTTTGAAAAACAACAGAGTCCTGTGGCACTTTTAAAGACTAATAGATTTATTTATCACATGAGCTTTCATGGGAGAAAATCCCACTTTGTCACACGCTTTGAAGATGGGAAACTTACAGAATGGGAGGAAATTAAATGCAGGGGAGTGTATGACATAGGATCAGGTCAGGCTGTAACAGCAAATCAAAATAGGTGTTAGGATTCAAACACTGAGGAACAACACATAGAGGAAGGTGAGGTAATTACAACAGGTGTTCTGACCTCACCTTCCTCTATGTGTTCTTCCCCATTGTTTGAATCCTAACACCTGTTTTGATTTGCTGTTGCAGCCTGACCTGATCCTATGTCATACACTTCCCTGCATTTAATTTCCTCCCATTCTGCAAGTTTCCCATCTTCAAAGCGTCTGACAAAGTGGGATTTTCTCCCACGAAAGCTCATGCGATAAATAAATCTGTTAGTCTTTAAAAGTGCCACAGGACACTGTTGTTTTTCTGCAATAGACTAACACGGCTACCCCTTTGGAACTTGTTTTTTCTCAGTTTATGTTATGTTAGATTGGATAGTCTGGATTATACTTTTCTATATCCTGCTGAAAAACACTCAGGTAACCCATATATTACCCTGTCTCCTCACAAATTCCAGCATGTATATTATGAGACCAATCCAGTTCACAAAATGTAACAAATACAAAATAGACACTTAGCATTGTGATATATATATGATTATCTCATATGCAACCAGGTTGGTTAGTTTGTGTTTCCTTTCTTATGTATTGGGTTGTGCTATTGAATATGACCCAATAAAAAGAAAAGGTATCTAATATGTACATAGGATTATCATATCTTATCTCTAGAGAAAGCTTTGAATATCATGTACCTGTCTTCATGTGTATTATTTTGCTTTTTATATTTTTCTGTGATTGTTCCTTATACAACAGAACTTCTCACCAGCCAGAGATATTGGAAAGAAACCCCTTCAATTATAGCCTGTGGCTTTTATTTCTATTTATAGGTTTAAGAAAAAATCAACACATTTTTTCTATCAGTGGTCTTTCAGAGAAATGGAAAGTATATTAAAGCAGAGAAAAATACCTAAACAGGAGTGACCTTGATATTAACAATGAGGGACAGAGAATAATCAGATACTTCATGAATGAATTTAGAATTCAAATAAAGTATGTTATAGTTTGAAAATTAACAATGTGATTGTACATTTATTCTATATTGTATCAATCTGTTAGTGTCGTTTTGAAAAGGCTCTTTACAGTGTTCCAAGTGGTAATGGCAAAATTGTATTTCCTCATCTGATATAAAATCAATTTTTCCGGGAGGATAAATGATGTAACATTGAAAGAGTTTTCCAAACATGTCTCCATTAATTGCAGATTTATGAGGAAATTCTCACAGTGGCCCAGAATTGAATGACATAAAAATAAATTCCCCCAAAAGTGTAAGTTTAAAAATACACAACTGTGTTAAGAAAACAGATTATAAATTTCTTAACGCTTGAAAATTCAGAGAGTGCAAAATGCAAGTTCCATAGCACATGCCGCAAGGTCTCATTACAGAAGGATCTGCTGATCATGGGAGTAAGACTAAGGCTTATTCTACACGATCAAATTAGAGCGCAACTTCTGAACTGCGCTGTAAGAAGCACGTGGATTTTATTGCGCTGTACCTTGTACACACGTCGCTCCTTGTTACGTCACAGGATTCCTCGCTGTGATGCGCATTTGCGCACTGAATTCTGGGCATGTATCCCTGCGTTCCATTTTCCCTGAGTACGCGCTTGGAATCATGGGATGAAGGAAATGAGCACAAAGCACCATGGGTAAACCGGATGTTTCCTATGGTGCAGTGCGTTTCCCTAGCGTCTTCCTTGTTGCCAGTAGCAACTCGCGCCTGTTTTCAATACTGTTTGCACGGAGCGCGCCATTGGATAGAAACAAAATCTGCGTTAGCATGGATCCTGCTCTGGTCTCCACTCTCGCCCTCCACATGCTGAACACATCTCGGCTGGTTGCTCATTATGTTTTGAGCTCCCTGCCAGAGGATGACACGGAGGAGCAGGGGCTGATAGATGCCATGCAGAGCAACAGCACCGCATTGCTCAGCTCCTTCACCGATCATCAGCACACGGTGCAACGCCGTTTCTGGGTGCGAGAGACGAGCACCGAGTGGTGGGATCGCATTGTTATGCAGCTGTGGGATGACGAGCAGTGGGTACTGAACTTCCGAATGCGGAAAGCAACCTTTCTGGAACTGTGCTCAGAGTTGGCCCCTGCCCTGCGACGTAAAGACACCAACATGAGATCAGCCCTCACTGTGGAGAAGCGTGTAGCGATAGCTCTTTGGAAGATGGCGACTCCTGACTGCTACCGGTCTGTCGCAAACCAGTTTGGAGTCGGGAGATCCACCGTCGGAGTAGCCCTAACACAAGTCTGCACAGCCATCAATCGCGTTCTGCTACGGAGGACGGTGATGTTAGGGAATGTCAGTGAGATTGTGGATGGCTTTGCTGCCATGGGATTCCCGAACTGCGGGGGAGCCACACATCCCTATTTTGGCACCGGATCATCTCGCTACCGAGTACATTAACAGAAAGGGCTACTTCTCCATGGTGCTGCAAGCACTCGTGGATCACAGAGGGCGTTTCACTGACATCAATGCTGGGTGGTCTGGAAAGGTGCATGATGCCCGCATTTTCAGGAACTCCGGTCTGTACCGGAAGCTGCAAGGGGGTACCTTTTTCCCTGATAGAAAAATTACAGTGGGGGATGTGGAGATGCCCACAGTTATCCTCGGAGACCCAGCCTACCCACTGATGCCATGGCTCATGAAGCCATACACTGCAACCTTGATCAAAGCAAGGAGCGGTTCAATTACAGATTGAGCCGCAGCAGAATGACTGTGGAGTGTGCTTTCGGCCATTTAAAAGGGCGCTGGAGATGTTTGTATGGGCGGCTGGACTTGTCGGAGAACAACATCCCTGCTGTGATTGCGTCTTGTTGTGTCCTCCATAATATTTGTGAAAATCGGGGAGAAAGGTTTTGCCCAGTGTGGGCAACCGAGGCACAGCGCCTCGAGGAGGCATACAAACAGCCAGTCACTAGGAGTATTAGGGGGGATAAAGGGGAAGCTTCTTGCATAAGGGAGGCACTCAGGGAGCATTTCAGTCATGCCCTCCCCTAGTTCTCTTATAGGACGCATCTGCAGCACCTTATGAAAGTAGCCATGTGTGAAAATAAAACCTTAATGAAATGATTTTATTCCGTTTTTATTCATACTTTGAATGTTGGGGTTACAGGTGTGTGTAGCTGCGGGGCTCTAGAAAGTAGGGGGGGGGAACTACTTTTTGGAATGCTATGGTGGGACGGGTGCACTTCATAAAAATTATTATAGGGACTACGGGGGGTGGGAGGCAGACGCGGCTGCAGTGTCTGCAATGGAGCCCTAACATTAGTTGCCTGGGACTGCAAAGTGACCATGCTCTTGAACAGTTCTGTTTCCTCCTTCATCACGCTTATCAGTTCCTCAGTCTGTGTTTTCCATATCTGCTGGTATTCAGCTCTGAATGCTCTGGTCGCAGAGGAGGATTCCTGTGCTGTTTTCAAGGACTCCTGTGTTGCTTTCAACAGGTCCTGAAACATATCCTCCCTGTTCCTTCGTGCACGCTGCCGAATGTTTCTCATTCGGGCAGCGGGGGTAGACAACGGCCCTCTCAAGGTCTGCTCTAAAGAAAGAAATAATTGTCAATCTGCAGTTTACACATAGCCAGGACAAGAAAATAACACTTCCAGTAGCTACATGCTACATGTAGCTATCTGCTACATGCCGCCGCCAGTCAGCCCGGACCGTATGCAGCACTGTTTGCGGCCATGGTTCCCAGGGCTGTGCTTTGCAGCTGGCGGGGCAAAGTGTCCCTCTTTGGGAGCGTCTGCACAAACGCCATTCCATCCAACCTGAGTACTAGGCTCTGGAGGTACATCGAAGAATCATTTACTGACCTAAAGGCAGATGATTACTTCACAATCACTGCTTGTGTTTATGCCCTCCTCATGGATGGGGAGTAAGGAGCCTGCACAGCTGGGAGACACAGCAAGCACCCCCGCAACGCATGGTGATATTTTACTGTGATATAGACTTTTAGCATTACAAAGCAGAAACTTACCAGAGCCCCCCTCAGCCGACTCAAGGGACATGCTGCAATTCATGTCTTCTAGAGAGGACGTATCAGCGGGGGTGCAGAACAGCTCCTGGCTACACGCTGCCTCGCTTTGCCCCCTGTTTTCCTCCGTCTCCCCCACCACCTCCTCAAGGTCCTCATCCAACTCTGTGGTGGCATTGACTTCATCTGTGGTTACAGATGTGTCCACTGTGGTGTTTGGAGTTGTTGTGGGGTCACCACTGAGGATGGCTCCGATCTCCTCATAGTACCTGCATGTAGCAGGCGCTGATCCCGATCGCCGGTTTCCCTCCCTCGCTCTCTGATAGCTGATTCTTAGCTCCTTCACCTTTGTTCTGCACTGCAATGTGTCTCTATCATAACCTTTCTCCATCATTGCCCGAGAAATCATGCCAAATGTGTCGTAATTTCGTCTGCTGCCGCGAAGCTGCGCCTGCACAGCGGACTCTCCCCAGATGCTGATCAGGTCATGCACCTCTGCCGGGGACCAAAGGGGTGCGCGTCTTCCGCGACGGGCCGCCATTGCAACTGCAAACACTGCTGAACTCCAATACACTCCACGAGGAAAAGACCAGGAAATGAAAGTGACGAAATGTTTGAAAATCCCGGGAGTCAACTGTAGGCGGAGACAGTTTCGTCACTGCCAAAGAGAGGGTGGGGGGAAGTCCAGAGAGGACGACTTGGGAATGATGGGACATTTCCGGAGACAGCTCATTGTGCAGAAAGCTTACACACGAGCACAAACGCGCAGCAGATGATACGCAACAGCTGTTACCACTCTCACCGGAGTGGTTGTTGGAATGCGCAGCAGCAAGGCGCTTAGTGCGCAGCAACAACGTTTAACGTATGTATAGTGTGCTTGTTAATGCGCGGTAATGATTTTTAATGCGGAATACGGTGCTCGTATAGACAAGCCCTGAGACAGAGAAGGACAGGTGGAGTAAGTTGATTTTTGAGCTTTGACTTTCTGCATCTCTACAGTAATGCATTAATTGCATTATTTTCTGTTTCACTGATCAAGGGCCCGGGCACCAGTACAGATCTCTGAAAGACCACACTATTTACCTTTCTCCATTATGAAAACTGATAATTTATTCCTATGGTTTGTTTTCTACCTTTTTAAACAGTTACTGGTACATGAGAGAACCTTCCCTCTTACCCATTACAATTTGCCTAGAGATATGGAATGAGTCTCTACAGGTATGTGATCTTTTAAAGAGCATTCTGCAAATATGCTGTCTGTCTTTAGGCGGAAACAACAATTCACTCTGTTCTTGGCCAGATTCTCTGAAGCAGAGGCCCCTGTCATCAGTTCTGGGCAGTTTATGTGGAGTTACAGCTCCTCCTTGGACCATTTCTCCCCATATGAAAAATTGCCACAGTGAGCTCCCCAACCTGCCAAGTTGGCAGGCTCTGTCTGAAACCTGGAGAGGAGCCAGAAATTGCTTCAGCATTCTGAACCTCCACTCTCAGTCAATCATCAACTTGGATCAGCACTCTTCCTTATATTGACATAGGAGCTTCCTGATCATAATTTGGACTCAGCCAAAATCTCTCTGCCTTGATGCCTAAAAACTTCTGAGCAGGGTCCTATTAAAATATTTTGATTGATCCGTACAGTAGACCTAGCCTCTTGATCGATTTCTAAGAGAAATGAAAAGGCTTCATAAACATTCTGCAGTTTTCTTTTTCACATCTGCTCAGCGCACAGAGACATCGTCTTAATGGTAATAAAGAAAGGACTGAGAAATTGCCTGTCACATAGACTATAATCTGTTTGTTTACAATAAAGTTAATTGGTGATTCTGTTAATTCCAGCAGGTGAAAGCTTGTCTGAAGCTTCCCTCAGGGAGTATTTCCTAATTGTTTGAATAGAATGATACTTGGAGAGCCATTGGGAACTCCCAGCAATATAGGGTCATGCAAAGGAAATGACAATCTCTCTCTTCTCCCAGGTAAAGAAACTTGGAGATGAGGGCAGACAAAAATTAAAGAATGAGAATGGTGAGGATCTCTAGAAAATGTAAAAGTGTCTGCTCTATACTGAGATTTACAGGTTTATTTCATTTCTATACCTGGTTCTGAAGTTGGCCCTGGAATTAATAAAACCTGGGGAAGGAAATTTATGAAGGAAGGTACTTTCCCCTTTCTTGTGGTCTCTGACAAATTTGGAGTGTCTGCTTGTCAAGGTAGTGTGATGTGTGGCAGTAACTACTTTGGGAGTTCTAAATGTGTCAGACTAAGCTTAATCCAAATCAGGGATGAAATCCTGTCCCCACTACAGACAATAACAAAATTCCTATTGACTTCAGTAGAGGCAGGGTTTCACCTGAGATATTTAATGTAAAACAGCCGCTACTGGTTGTGCCTGGGAATGTTGTGTCTGGGAAGTTAATTTTAAAGTTTATTTGTTTGACCGTTTTTATTTGAGTGTATGTTACAACTTTTGGCATATATTCACAGCATACATACAGAGCAGTTATTTAAAAACATAAAATACTCTTGATGGAGGGGCAACAAAACACTTATATCTTAAAATTCAGGACCATAATACAACAACAACAATAGAGAAAACACACTGTTCCCTAATTCAGAGAGGCAGAATTCATTCTGTCATGCTGTGGGCTAGCTCATTGCAGACTAGATATAGATTATATACTTCCCTACAGCATCCTGGACTCTGTAAGCCTGACCAGGAAACCCTTTAAGATTTAAAGTGACATCTTGTCATTTTTACATAGTTTTCAATACTCCGCACTTTGTTTATGGAATAGAAGAGGAACTATAAATGGCAACTGAATGTCCTGAAAGAAACACTTTTTCCAAGTTCCAGAGGGGTATCTGTGTTAGTCTGTTTCAGCAAAACAAAGACGGAGTCCTGTGGCACCTTAAAGACTAACAAATTTATTTGGGTATAAGCTTTTGCATTTGATGGTGTGGGTTCTAACCCAAGGAAGCTTATACCCAAATAAATTTGTTAGTTTTTAAGGTGCCACAGAACTCCTCATTTGTTCTACTTTTTCCCAAGAATTGCTTAACTTCTTATAAAATTTCAGAAATAATATACCATAAATCTAAGACATAAACAGCTAGAGACTCGGACTGTCTTATGATCTGCTCCCTTTACCCAGGTCAACTCTTCTTGGCCAGATTCTCTGAAGCAGAGCCCCCCCCCCCCGAGGGGGAGATAGCTGGTGGAGATAACCACAGACCTACTGTAAAGCTGTACATCAGCAAACAATGACTTGTTTGGAACTGGGACATTTTAGAAGCACTACTTTGAGCTGGAGATGTTTTTCTGGGCATGGATGGGAGTAGAGCAAGAGCACACTACATTCTGGCTACTCTGTGCTACCTCAGGGACCTATAGACTAAGGAGCTGTTAAAAGCTGATGAAAATGCAAGTAAGTTTTACCATATTTAGCATGCCTCACGCCAGGCTCAGAAAATGCGATATAAGGAGACTTAAACTTTTCCCCTCCTATGGCCATGGGCTCAGTCGAGGAGTGGACTCCCATTAACTGTTTTTTGAGAGGTCTGTGTGCAAGTGCCATGTTTTGATATCTCACGCAATTCCCTAGAATAAGAAATGGGGGTTGCTAAGAACAATGAACTTGAAAAAAAAATGTGATGCAAAACAGTCGGGGCCTGTTGGGGTCTATATATGAGTTGTCTGACCTGACAGTTGGAGCAAGGAGTTGTGGTCTGCCACAGGCAGGGGTTCGTTTAGATACCAGTCTGTGGAAATAAACACTGAGGCACGGTCTCAAAGCAACCCTCTTTATTGGAAATCAAGCGCTTACCCAGGCGAGGAGAAGCCACGGCATAATCGCCAAGTGAGCTGCAAAAGGGAGGGGGACCCATGGGTTCACAGCACCTCAGAGCCAAGCCGGATACTGACGGTCCGTGATGACTTCTCAGGGGCTACGCCTAAACCCACTGCTCTTTATACTCATGGGACAGGTGCTGTGCTGGGGCCGTAGCCCCCCTCACCTCCTATATATGGTAAAACTGCATTAGCATTAACATTAATTGGCTGTTAACTAGATCACACAGCTGAAAGGAAGTATGACGCGGGCTTATGCTCCTTGCAGCAGTCACAGACAATGTTTATAGGAAATGTTTCCTAGAGCTACCAGCCCCAGCCGTTCTCAGAAATGACAAGCAGTTGCTTAACTTTTTTTAAGATGGCTGCACTGAGGCCAAGAGAAGAGCCTGACCCAGACTTATCACTGCCCACGTCACAGAATCTTCAGGCCCAGATTGGTCTACGCACCACAGGAGTACTATCAGGGATGTGGTCATACCAAAAGTCAAAGTTGTACTCAAAGGCAGAAGTTACACCAAGGATCAAAGCAGAGGTCAGGGCAAGGAAGGAGGGACAAGGAACCAGGCATGTGAGGAAGCAAGGACTTGATCTCAGATGTCTGGGAAACAACAAGCCTAGCAAGTAGTTGCTCAGACAAGGGACTGGAAAGGGAAACTGTGTAGCTAGTAGTGTACAATCTGCTTTAGTCATCTGATCCTGCTAAGTCAGTGGGTGTAGCTTCAACTGGTGTGGTATTAACAGAAGTTCCCTTATCAGCCCTTGCAGGTTGGTGGTGCCGAGGATAAGGTTCCTGATTAGCAGGCCTGAGTTTGTAAACTCTGGCATCTGATAGGGCTACACTTTCAGCAGCTGGAATGTAAAGTCAATATGTAATTTGGTGCATACGACAATCTGTCAGTTGTGCACAACCAGTGCCCTTGTATTTCTAAGGGTGGTACACATATACGGCGTGCTTTTTTCCCCCACTCCATCTGCAGCTTCCATGTGTAAAAGTAGTAGAAAACGTGCTTGTTGATAAAGCACCTTCTCCTTCACAAGTCTGTCTTTCAAACCACCTGGACGCTAATTATCTCTTTTTGTGTTCCTTACCAACCTAAATAAAAAGTATAACCTCACTTTTTGTGTTTCTATATCTTATTACTTGCAATTTTCAACAGAAGACAATCTCTTCTAAACTCACACAGATTTTAAACCTGTGTATTCCTGTTGATTTATGTACATTAGCAATTTTAGTGGGATGAGAATCAAGCCTAAAGTTCCAATGTTCATCAGAACCTCTTGTTTATTTACATTCAGGGAATGCATAGCTCTTATTCCACACTGGAGCTGGGAACATGTTTTTTATTTGCATGACATTGGACACTATGGCTTTGTCTACACTGGCAAGTTAGTTTGAATTAAGGAGACTTAATTCGAACTAACTAAAGCCATGGCTACACTAGGCTTTAGTTAGTTCAAATTAAGGGCTTCCTTAATTTGAACTGATAATTCGAATAGGGCTTTAGAAGTAAGGCTTTACTTCGACCTAGCTAGTTCGAATTAGCCAATGTGGCCATGTTAATTCGAACTAATTTCTTAGTTCCATTGAAATGAACAGGGATTGCTAATTCAAACTAAGCCTGTGCCATTAGTTCGAACTAACTTTTTCTAGTTCGAATTAAGTTAATTCGAACTAACTAAAATTAGTTTGGATTAGTTAGTTCGAACTAACTAATTTGAACTAATTTTAGCAAGTAAACATAGCCTATGATTTTCTTAGTCAGGCACAGAACATACGTGGCTTCAATGGAAAGAGAAATTAAATATCTATTAAATATCTATTCTCTCCCTCTGGAACTCTTTCATTTCAATTAAGTACCATCCCCTAGTCTATGTCTTCAAGCTCAGGGAAGGAAAGTTTAGAACTGTCCCTCCTTTAAATTTCTGTTACCTAAACCACATTCATGATCTCATGTTATATGTTAGTTATGTGAAATGTCATTTACAAATTTGATTAATTATTAACTGAATTCCTAGAAGATAGGCTTGCTTCCATATTTATCATGATTTTGTAGTTATCAAAATTGTTCCACTGCTTTGATTATGTCACTTGGCATTTTCTTTTCTAAAATTACATTTATGGATACCTTTTCACGCATATAGGGTGCGTCTACATTGGCAACTTAGGTCGACTTACAGATGCTTATGTCAATCTACACAAAGCCACGTCCACACTGGGCTTTTATTAAGTCAACTTAATAACAGCTGAAGGTCGACTTAAGCCTTAAATCGACTTCTTAGGTCAACTTAAAGCCAGTGTGGATGGGGAATAGCGCTAAGTCAACCTTATTAAGGTGACTTAAAGCCAGTGTGGACTGCCATGTCTACTGTTAAGATGACTTAACAAGGTCGACTTAAAGTGTAGCCACTCTGTTAAGGTCGACTTTAAGTCAACTTAAAGTCAACCTTGTTAAGTTGACTTAACAGAGTCGACTTAACTTTACAAGTGTAGACTTAGCCATAGAGCATTCTTTCAGAGACTCTCAAACTACCTTACCAAAATTAGTAACCTAATTCCACAGCTGGGCTGTGTCATTCAAAGTTACAGATGGGAAAAGAGGTGTGAGAAGGACTGAAGTTTCTTCTCTAAAACCACATAGGAAGTCATTGGCAGAATTCAGGATAGAACCAAGATGTCTAACTGGCTGTTTATGCACACAGGCTCAGGGTCTAACTGATCATCATATTTAGAATCAGTAAGGAATTTTCTCCAGGTCCAAGGGGCATTTTGGGGAGAGGATTTTCACCTTTCTCTGCAGCAAGGAATCTGGATCACTTGCCCAGATAAACTGATATCACTATCACTCAACTGGTTTTCAGGCTGTTTCATTCTTCCCTCTCTTAATTGTATTTAAAAACTTCCAAAGTTATAAAGAACAACTGTGTTTTCTCCCCAACCCTTACCTCTTTTTTTCCAACTGACTCTAGTCACTTGTCATGTCCATGATCTACCAATGGGATTTTTTAAAATTTAACCTAAGAGAGATTTACTTTTTGTCCTCTAAGGCAGACATTATGTTTTGGAATTGTTCACTTTATGGTAAGATTTCCTTTATCATTTCTCTGACATTTCCATCTGCATTTGGGCAACATCCAAGTTCATGGCAATTGTGTTTATTGCACATAGATCTTGGCATCAGGACCACTGATGACTCACATTGAACTTTCAAAGAAAAATATCCTCACTTCACAGTATGCTTTTTTTCTTATTTTCAGTTTTGGCTGTCATCCCATAATATCAAACTAGCTAGGTCTGTTGAGGGTCAAGAAAAGAGAGTGGAAATCAGGAGAAAGAAACAATGGGGGAAGGGGAAAATAGCACAGATGAGTAGGAGAATAGCAATCCAAGAGTCTCAACTAAAGGTCAAAAGAACTGAAAGCTCGTTTTATTCACAGGGAGAAGACAGTAGAGGGCTGTGCTGCAGGTGACGGGGTAATTAACAAGTGATACTAGGGAAGGGTTGTCTAAAGGATCTAGCTGTCTTAGTTTATCTATAATGCATCCAAAGCATAAGGCTTATCTATACCAAATCTTCAAATATTGTTGGTTGAACTATTTGCTATGAATAATTCATGCATCAGAATTTGCCTTTTGTGTCTGGGAATTATTCATAAATTTATCATGTTTTTATAAATTCCATTTTTGTGCTAGGATTTGACAAATATTTATTACCAACATATTTGGGGCCCATGCATTTCTGTGTTTTGTTACAAATGACTGCTCTTTGGAGTAGTCAGTATAAGGCTATACAGCGCCTAACCTGCCTTGGATGCTGAATAAATAATAGCACTAACAGGAGTGAGAACAGGAAACAGTCACAAACACCCCACTTCCAGTCAAAGAGCCAGAGTCTCAGTTGGTGTAAATTGATTTAGTACATGGACTTCAGGATGCATTGACTTATACCAAGTGAGGGTCTGGCCTAGAACAGTGGTTTTCAAAGTTTTTAAATGGGCCCCACTGTCCATGAACTTTGGCATGGCAATTGTGCCTTCCTTCCCTCAAACGCTCCCCTTTTAAGAAGAAAACAGAGTGGTAAGCAGATAGCACGCAGCAGCATGGAGCAACATATGAGCAGCAGCACAGGAAAAGGGGAGCAGCATAGGGGCGGCAGCAGCATGAGGAGTGTGCTTAGCAGTGGCAGGCGGCTGCTGCTGCTGCTTCTGCAGAAAGTGGGCGATGACTGCTTGCCTCTCCAGGAAAAGTCCCAAAGACTCAACCTTCCTCTTGAACCCTGAACTCAATACCTCCCTGTTCCCAAGAAGCCAGGACAAATCCATGTTGCACTGTTATCAAGTTGCCATAAAAGAAAAGCAACTTTGTTATGATTAGCTCAAAGAGAGGGCAAGAGTAGATTCTGCTGTTTGTGTAAAAATAAAGTCAGTAGGAAAAAAAATGGGGGGGGGGAGTAATCATCTGAGAACATTTGTTTCAGGAAGCTATTCAATCGTGTAGTAGAGATCATTCTGACAGTAACTTCCCAGGGTTGCACTAGAGAAAAGTAGGCAATGGACAGAGAAAACAGGGGGATTAAGGGTGTCATACTGTTTGGTGTGTCATAGCACCATTACTCATTGCTAGTTACCCCCACATTTGGTATTGGAGCTAGAGTGTAATAAACAGGGTAGCATGTATTCAAACTGCCCCTGGGATAGTTGAAAGTACTGTAGAATTGCATTTACAAGGAAAATAAATTATAGCAGAAACCCACCTGTAGTCTGCATACTAAATGCAAAACTGTCCACAATGATGGCATTGTCTTTGCAGGTAATTTTCTTGTAATTCAGAAATATACCAATATAAAACTATCCAGGTAAAAAACTATCCATCTTTATGTGACAGTGGGAGCCTAGGATTTACCATTCCCTTTGGACAGATGTGTCCAAAGATCTGAGGACACCAATGACTAACAAAATAGATTTATATGAGTACTAGTTTGAAGGCCATTTGGCAGATCACTGACTATAGGTCAGGGATTCGCAATTTGTGGCTCCGGAGCTGCATGCAGCTCTTTGGTTGCCCCCTTGTGGTTCTTGTGTGTCCTCCCCCGCTGCGGGGGCCTGATCCAAATTCCATCCTTCCCTCCCTCACTCCTGCCAGGGGACTCTGAGGCAACTAGCTCCACCTCACCAGGAAGCTACATCCATTCAAGCTCTCAAAACACTTAAGTTATAGAGGGCATTTTAAAAAAAATGGCTCTTCTTATCTTTCAGGTTGCCAACCCCTAGTATAGGTGCTTATTGATCCTTTTTTTTTTTTTTTTTAAAGCACCTATTCTACCCTCTATGCACATACAGAAACACGTATAAAATCACATCAATTGGTGTAGTGGCAGCTGATAATAAAGTACTCCCCAGCCACAAAAAAACCTCAAGTTCCTCCCTAAAAACTACCTCCTAATGAAAAGCCTGAATGAACAAAGACTTTCAGAATATAGTGCAAGGATTATAAAGCTCGGTTCTGTCTCACTGAGTCTCAGAATAAAGGCCCTCAGTTGTGAAGGCCCATCCCATGTACCCAGGTGTACCAAGTCTAGAAATTCTGTCAGCTTGAATCTCCCAGCTGATCTCAAATGCTCAGTTGGAAAATGACAAGAAAGACAGGTTAACATTTTCAGAAGCAGCTAAGAAAATTAGGAACCTATGTCCCACTGAAAGTTAATTTTTAACTACACAAGACCCAAATCATAAATGTATGTATGAATGAAAACTAAGACTTTGAATTACAGAAAGAAATCTAGTGAAAGCCAGTCCCAGTCTATGGATCAATGAGGTAATAAGTTCCTGGTGAATATTGCTAAATGAGTGAATAGTAATGCTCTGCACTTATTTATTATTTTATTCTTTTTGAACCTCTGGGCTTCAGTCAGGGTTCAGGGCTCCTTTGTGATAGTCACTGTATACACCTACAACAAAAAGGAGATCCATGCCTAAGGAGCTTAACCTCTAAGTATAAGATAAGAAACACCAGGTGGATGCAACAGAGAGAGGGATCACAAGATAACAACGAGACACTTGAGAACAGCAGAAATAGCGGTCATAGTTGACCAGCCATCCAACCATTGCTGAATTTTTTGGTGCTAGCTATAGCAAAAGGTCCTATGTAGTTTTCAAGATTAACCCAGGCTGTGTAAAGTGTTTTATACTAATACAATGGAGAAACTGTGCTAAGAACCATATCTGAAGGAGAAGGCCATGTATTCCTTGCCCAGCAAAGTCTAGAGGTAAAAGTATCCATTGGATACTGTTGCTACTTTCGACATCTGGAAGCAGCTAAAGATACAATAGGATCCTCAGACTGTAAAATGGTTTCATAAATGGCGATCATACTTTCTCAGTCAAGAGGGCAGGCATCTCTTCCAGTTACTTCTCCAAATTGACAAGCATTACCACTGTCTTATCTAGAGTTACTCTTCTGGCAGATAGCTAGCTCTTAGCCAAGTCCCAGTCTCAAAGGAGGAGATTGCATTATCTAGATCCATGGAAAACGAGACATAAAACAGAGTGTTACTAATATACTAATGGCTCAGCAAGCCACACCATGGGTAGCTTGCTTTTTACAATCCAGCTTAACAAGAGGCAGACAGCTTTTCCACCTGCTGCCCCAGTGTCTGTTGAAGGTAACACTCAACATGTGCAGATCTGAAAATGAATGTGTTGCAGCTGTGTCATAATTTGAATCTATCACATAATAGGGCAAAAGTGATACATGCCATCAAGAATGGGAATTTGCACACTGCATTAATTCAAGTAATTGAATGTTCAGAGTTTTCTTAAGCTAACAGAAGAATATGGGAAACACATTGCCTAATGAACAGAAAGACTGCACACATTTTAGCAACTCATTTACTTTTACAATTCATATCAAATTTACAGCAAATTTTAAAGAAAAAGTTATTTTAAATGGTTATAATTTTTATTAAAGTAATTTTAACATGGAAGAAAGTTAAGAGTGTCTGAATTTGGATGCTTATGTGTTCTATAACAGAAAACAAATCAAAGTAGACAAATGACTTAGATACCTAAATCACTGTTGGTCATTACAGAGGAAGTATAAAAGGAATGGAGGGTGAGAGGAAAAGAGAGAATGAAAAAAGAAAAGGAAGAAGAGGATAAAACAAATGAAGGAATGAATGGAGGACCGACATATTATAAAAAGGGAAATAAGGACAACCGAGGCAATTACAGACCAGTCAGCTTAACTTCTGTACCAGGAAAAATAATGGAGCAAACAATTAAAGAATCAATTAGCAAACATATACAAGAGAATAATGTGTTAAATGATAGTCAGTATGGATTTGTCAAGAACAAATTATATCAAACCAACTTCATAGTTTTCTATGACAGGGTAACAAACCTTGTAGATAGAGGGAAAGGAGTAGATGTGGTATGCTAGACTTTAGTAAGGTTTTTGTTATAATCTAGCATCACCGTTTTATTAACAAACTAGGGAAGTACAATCAAGATGGTGCTACTATAAGATGGGTTTATAACTGGTTGGATAATCACACCCAGAGAGTAATTATCAACGGTTTACAGTCATGCTGGAAGGGAATAACAAGTGGGGTAAAGCAGGGATCGGTTCTGGGTCTGGTTCCGTTCAATATCTTCATCAATGATTTAGATGATGGCATAGAGAGTACACTTACAAAGTTTGTGCACGATACCACACTGGGAGGGCTTGTAAGTGCTTTGGAGGATAGGATCACAATTCAAAATGATTTGGACAAACTATGATGAAATGGTCTGAGGTAAATAGAATAAAATTCAATATGGAAAAATGCAAAGTAGTCCACTTAGGAAAGAACAATCAATTGCAAACATGAAAATGGGCAATGACTGCCTAGGAAGGAGCACTTCGGAAAGGGATCTGGGTGTCATAGTGCACCACAAGCTAAATATGGCTATGTCTACACTTGCACTTTTAAGTCGACTTTAACTAAGTGGACTTAAAGTCGACTTAGTTAAGTCGACTTGGTGTGTCTACACTTAAAATTAAAGTCGACTTAAAGGGGAACTTACAAAGTCGACCTAGAGAATCCACACTGGATGCTCTAGGTCGACTTTGTGGGGCTAGGGGGACCTTGGGTAGGTCCACGGTGGCAGGGGAGGCACCCCTTGTGTGCAATGGGGCAAAGGGGGACAGGAACCCTGGCAGGCATGTGGGCAGGGTGTGACGCTGTCTGGATTTAGGAAGCATTTATGATATTATTTTCAATGGATATCTCATAAATGCTATAATCCATAGGAACTATGTCATGTTTGGTATCAATAGAAAGATAGTAATTTGCTGGGAATGATTATATAGTTTATGTCTAGGAATTCTATTGCGATTAGAAGTTAGAATTTGGTGTTATATCCATACTTTAACTTATGTTAAAACCATTGTATTTAGGAATGTGCCAGGACAATGGTCCCAGGGAGTTACCTGATGAGCCATTAAAGACATAAGGAATACAACCCTTGTTCCCTAATGGCTCATCAGGAAACTCCCTGGGACCATTGTCCTGGCACATTCCTAAACATTAAGGACACAATGGTTTTAACATAAGTTAAAGTATGGATATAACATCAAATTCCAAACTTCTAATCCAAATAGAATTCCTAGACATAAACTATATAATCATTCCCAGCAAATTACTACCTTTCTATTTCTACCAAATATGACATAATTCCTATGGATTATAGCATTTATGAGATATCCATTGAAAATAATATCATAAATGCTTCCTAAATCCAGACAGCCTCACACCCTGCCCACATGCCCTGCCCTTTGGGGAGCATGCCAGGCTCCCCCTGTGCCTCCCTCCCCGCAGGGAGGGCATTAGTGTAGTCCTGGGATAGCCCTAAGTCGATTTAGGGCTACCCCAGGGCTACACTGGCTTAATTCGACTTTAAAAAGTCGAATTAAGCCTTAGGTCGAGTAGAAAGGTGGTTTAATAAAGTCGACTTAATTTTCATTAAGTCGACTTTATTTTGCTTAAGTCGACTTAAGCAAAGTGTAGTGTAGACGCAGGGCCAATTAAGTCGACTTAAGCCAAGCTTAAGCCTATGAGTCAACAGTGTAACACTGTTGCAAAAAAACCCCAAACATTATTCTGGGATGTATTAAGAGGAGTATTGTAAGAAAGACACAAGAAGTAATTCTTCCACTCTACTCTGTGCTGATTAGGCCTCAACTAGAGTACTGTGTACAGTTCTGGGTGCCTAATTTCAGGAAAAATGTGGACAAATTGGAGAAAGTCCAGAGAAGAGCAACAAGAATGATTAAAGGTCTGAAATACCTGACTTGTGAGGGAAGATTGAAAGAACTGTGTTTGTTTAGTCTGGAAAAGAGTAGACTGAGAGGGGACAGGATAACAGTTTTCAAGTATCTAAAAGGTTGTTAGGAGGAGAAAGAAGAAAAAATATTCTCCTTAACCGTTGATGATAGATAGGTCAAGAAGCAATGGGACTAAATTACAGGAAGGAAGGTTTAGGTTGGACATTAGGAAAAAAATTCCTAATTGTCAGGGTGATTAACCACTGGAATAAGTTGCCGAGGGAGGTTGTGGAATCTCCATAATTGGAAATTTTTAAGAGTAGGTTAGACAAACACCTGGTAGGGATAATTTAAGATGGTACTTGGTCCTTCTATGAGTGCAGAGGACTGGACTCAATGACCTCTCATGGTCCCTTCAAGTTTCTGCAACTCTATGATATGCTGTATATCGGCTGTGCGGTCTTTTTTACATAACATCTTATATTTTTTATCTTGTTTATCACCAGTGCTTTTTTGTGATGGTACACAGAGGAACTGTGTGCCAGCACTTTTTTTGCCAGCCCCACTGCCCACTGCCTAGAGGGATGGCGCAGGAAGAAGAGGAGGGGAGAGGCATTTTTCATATTTATTATCAAGACATGAGTACCACACTTTTTTTAAAAACAAAAAAAGCACTCTTTACCACTGTCTGAAGCACTATATTCTAAGTATTGTTTTCAGGTGTCCTTTGTCTTTGTATTGTCTTAAAATCTGAATGCTAGCTTGTCACATCAAGTAGATTCTGTTTTGATAGTCTAGTGTTTGGCACTATTTGGTAGCTGGATCAGCATGGGTGGGCATCAGCACAGGTGGGCATCAGCCTGCTCAGTGCTATAGTCAAATGGCTAAGAGCTCTTCCTCCAGCCTACAGGGAGGGATGACTGAGCCTGGCATCAAGTGCAGGGGACAACAAATGAAAAACAGGAACGAGAGTGAGATCACAGGGTCAAAGTAAGGGAACTGGAAGGGGACCCCAGACAGCATCCACTGCTCCTCAAAGGAGGCCAAGGAGTCAATGGACACCATCCAGCGGAACTCTGCTCGGAGGCATGAATGGACAGAACAATGGAAGTAGGCCTCACAGTCACAGGGCCCCTCCCCAGCAAACCTCCTTTCTCTGGTGTTATACATGGCCACCTTGGCCAACATAAGGAAGATGTTTACAAGGAGGTCCTGCAACTTCATGGGACCATTGATGGGTTATGAATGTATGAATACATGCAGGGAGAAATGCAGCAGAACCTCAGGAGGAAGTTTTGAAGAAGCCAGAAGAGGAGCTGCAGCCTGGTACACTCCAGATGAGTATATGCCAGGGTCTCCCTCTCTCTGCAGAAGGGAAAAGTGTCAGGGAGGGGGTTGAGCTAACCAGCAAGGAATTCTCTAGACACTTCTCAGGGGGCGCACTCTGTTAGGGCAAGTTATTGTCCTCCTCACTCATGACCTCCATCACCTGTCTGGGCAAGACCTGCATTTTCTCGTTAAAGAGGTACACAGCATCGTGTTCAAGGCCCAGTTTGGCTGTGGGCAGGTTTTGTCTTCCTAATTTAAAAGTATGATTTCTTTTCACCATATCACAAAACATTCTGCCATAACCTCTTCTTATGCGTAAAGTTGTCTTTCATCTGGAAATCAGGTAAGTGAGAAAACAAAGTCCTTCCTGCTTTGACATTGGGACTAGATAGAAGAAAGGATGATGATAAAGAAAGGATAACCAAATTATAATTGAGAGGTAACATTCATGTAGGCAGCTGTCAAAAAATATTAACTGAAGGAAAAAATAGCAGGACCCGCAACAGAGTTGGCTGAATAATTCATTGTGAATAAATTATCCAACAAATGTAGCCACCCACACATACACTTTTTTTTTTAAGTGAACAGAGCCTTATTTCTGCTAATGTATCCCTTATTTACACATGCATGTAAAAAAAGTGTGTGTATACTATGGAAAGCTTATGGATATGGGTTTGGTCACATAAAAATTACCAGGTATTGTTCATACCACATAGCTGGGTAATATGTTGTTGGCCTTGGTCATTATTATGTTTCCCATAAGGGACTAATCGCAGTCCTGCAGTGTTTCACAGTTTAAGGAGTTCTCCTTTGGCTCAAGTAGTAGAGACCTGCGCTTTTGATGATGAAGATCCAAGAGTCTCATATGCATGTATATGTTGACATAGTTTGTTACAATTGAATAAATGAAACTAATTAAAAAGGAGAATAGTTAATGGTGAGTGGCAGGGCCAAATTAAGGGGCCCTGGGGCCCCAGACTGCCCACTTTTGTGGGCCTTCCCCAGTCTGGGGCCCTGGCTCTCCACTATTGTGCCCCCCACACCTGGAGTTCTGGCCCCCTACCACGGTGGCTCAGCATGGGCTGGCACTGGGGGGCCAGAGTCCAGGGGCCAGAGCCTGTGGTCTGAGGTGTTTCCGCTCTGCCCCCGGGCCAGCTGGTCTGCTCCCAGGAGCAAGGCCAGCTGGCATGTGGTGTGGCCTCCAGCACAGCCCTCCAGGGTCCAGAGCGCTGTCACCAGCCCTGCTCGGACCTGCCATGGGGGCCCCAGAACGGTGACCTGACTGTGCTCTGGGCCCTGGAGTGCTGTGCCAGAGGTTGCACGGCATACCACCTGGTCCCGCCCACAGAGCACAGCAGACACATTCCTCCCCAGCAGCAGAAAAGCCAGCCCAGGAAGAGTGGGGACTGCCACAGAGTGCAGCCTCTGGACCCAGGGCCTTGCCTCCCCAGACCCAGCAGGGGTACCACCCCTGATCTGGCCCCACTGGTGCCGTTCTGGCCTGAGCAGGACAGCAAGGCCAGATCAACACAGAGGCCTCAGGAGCTGCAGCCCAGCCCCTTCACCCCCTCCCCCCTTTAGGCTGGGGCCAAGGGCTGCAGCCCCTAAAGCCCCTGCATTGATCCGGCACTGATGAGTAGGCATCTGCTACCAATGAATATGTTTGCTTTTAAATATAGGCAATATATAGGCAATATTGTCTTCAGATGAAGGAATGGTTCTTCAAATATTTATTGTTCAGAACAGTTACATATAGTGCATTCTAGGGACTATGCACCTGATCAAACTAAATGCCTGTTTGGAAATTGAATTAATATTTGCAGACTCTGTTTTTTAAAATATTAGCCAATTCTGACCTGCAGTTTTTGTATAAAAGTAGGGACATATATGGGGAAAGAGGTCAAGGTATGTCCATACATAAATTTAAACTACACATGGTAAAAGATTTCAACTACTGAACATACTTTAAAACTTAATATAGATTGAACACAGACAGTATTCTATATATATACTATATCAAATAATATTCTATATATGTACCAAAAAAGAAGTAAAAATAAGACAACTTGTAAAGTTGGCTGACAGAAAAACTGCATTATTGTTCAACAGCTGGGGTTGAACTGCAATGTCGTGGGCAGTCTCGGACATATAACTAAATTATGAAAATCAGAAAAATTGCTATATTTATGAGTATTAAATTAACTTGGGAATGATCATGGTATGGAGTTTACAGTAGGCAGTTAAAAAGTACTAAAGTATGAAAAGATGCATGGCACAGATGCTTACGCTGCTGTGGTATACTGTAAAAATCTGCGTGTCTGCATTAACGTTTTGAAACATTCTGCATATGTCTGGAAACATTATTGTACACTTTTCCAAACATACGCAGTTTCTAAGGTTCTTTATTATGCAGCTTATCAGAGCAAAAGATAAAGATCAGGGCCTGTACCTGGAGCAAAGCAGGGCCAAGGGCCAATAGTATTGTGAGGGCCCCCGCCCAGAGCTACCTCATCCTTGGGCTAGCTGACCCACCCCCAGGAGCAGGCCGATGCTTCGCTCTGCTCCAGGGGCAGGGTTGGGAATCCTGCCTATGTGCAATCCCCCCACTGTAGAAGGCAGCATGGGTGCCCGGGGCAGGGGGCAGTGCAGGCCCCTCCCACCCTACTTACCCCTGCCCCCCAAGGACGGCCCTGATAAAAATATTATCGAAGGGGCTTTAGGGGCTTAAGCCCTCAGGTTCTGACTGAAAGGGGGGCCCAGGCTCCAGCCCCTAAAACCCTGCAATAATTCAGCACTTCTGTTCGGCTCAGCACTGGCTGGGCAGAAGTGCTGAGAACACTCTTGTCCTGCTAGTGCTGGCCGGGGTGGGGCCTGGAACCAGAGGCCAGGCTCTGCGCTCCACCCTGCCCCTGGGCCAGCTGGGTGGGGCTGGCCAGAGCCTGTTTGCTCCACCTGGAGGAGTGGGGCCAACTGGCTCATGGCAAGGCCTCCACTACAGCATTCCATGGCCCTCTGAGCGCCAGCCAGCCCTCCCATACTCAAGCAGACTGGCCAGAGCAGGACCAGGAGCACCCGCTGGCCCCAAGGCCCTCCCCAGTGACAGGAGGGGTGGGGCCAGCCTGTGTGGTGGTGCGGGGTGGGGTGGGGGAAGCATGATCGGGAGCAGCTGGGGCACCCAGGCCAGTTAATCCAGCCCTGATAAAGATAAAACACATTTCAGGACTTTTACCTCTTACTCTGATAAATTGCATAGTAAAGAAATTTAGAAACTTTTCTCCAGCTTGAGTGAGTGGGCGTACAACTTATTTTACAGCTAATAGCAAGTTTAAAATTAGAGACACGGGGTAAAAATGTTTTGTTCAAACAACAAGCTGTTAGAAGAGGGGGAAAAAAAACTTCCTATCTCTTTTTTTTTCAATGTCTTCCTTGATAACTTTTTATAAACTTTACATAGGGAAATCAACACACCCCATTTATTGCCAGAACAGTGAGTTCACTCCCCCCCCAAATGTTAGAAAAGAGCATCGTGTGACCCAAAGCTTGTCTCTCTCACCAACAGAAGTAGGTCCAATAAAAGATATTGCCTCATCCACCTTCTCTCTCAGAGCCAGTGTGTTATTTCTCTACTTTGCTGTTTTACTGTTTCTCAGATTCCATGCTCAACAATTCTTGCTTCTCCAGGATGAACCTCTTGGCCTTTTGTCTCAAAAGAAACTGTCAGTATTGTGACTCCCCCACTGTCAGTATCAAACAGTGTAGCGTGTATCTCAAAGGTCTTCATTCACATTGATTCTTTACAATATACCGTAATGGCTTAAGATTTGGCCTCTTCTGTAGATATGATTTTACCACTCTCTTGTGGAGTGGAATGTGATGCTGCTCTTTTCTGTTTCTTGATCTCTCTCTCTCTTTGTTGATTGTGAGGATTAATGCATGTTTTGAATGCACTGTGATATGATCAGAGGAAAAATGAAAAGCATAGTATATGGTAATAGTATAAAGTTCACTATTCTACTTCCAAACCTAATTGCTGCCAAGTATGGAGTCAGTGTATTTAATTTCCTATCTATTATCATTCTTATATCCTTTTTATGATCATTAACTTGTAGGATAAGGCAACTGATTTACTCCACCTTATTTTACATTTTCCCATATTAAATTGTAGAATATGTTGTTAACCTATGTCTATGTTTTCTTCCATTTCTTGTGGATCTCTCTTTCCTGTACATTATTGACTGGTCACCTCACTTTCAGATCTACAAATAAAAGGCCAGATTCTGCTGTCCACACATTTATTCAGGCTTTGGGGACCAGTTCAGGAATACAATTCAGTATAACATTTAAACAAATGTTTACTTTTAAGCATATGCTTAAGTCGCGTTGAAATCAATGTTTAGAGTATATGCTTTAAACATGTACTCAAGTGTTGTCCTGAGGTCACCTTGCTCTATAAGTGGGACCTTGCTCTATAAGCAAACTAATGGTTACAAAATAAGTATTCAGTGTGAGCATATCTGACATGAACAAGCATGATATTAGCAATGAGATATAACAGAAGAAATCAACATTTCCAGAGTGAAAAATTGAGTTGCTCATGAGAATATGGTGCGGAAATCTTGCTTTTTAATCAAGATAACAGAAGTGAAAATTATAATATCAGAAACTGTGTCCTATCAGTAGATTTTAAGAACTGACAGCAAGTGTAAGCATCAGCAAAAAAAATCTAACGATCAGAAACATCTTGATGTGAAACACACAGATAATCTTAAATTTGGTCTCATGCCTAACTAAATAATATCAGCACACTTTTATTGATTTGTAAAGGAGAGTTTATTAGGTGTAGAAGATGTTATATCAGGGTTTAGACACATTTATTACTTTTAGGTTGACTAATTTCATTTTAGAAAATAAATGTAATGATTGTACTTTGCCTTATTTGTATACACCTTATTTGTAATGATTTCTATGTCATGTGACTCCATATATTTCATTAAAGTGTTTACTTGTGCATAATAATCCACAGAAGTCCCCAAACAATAAACAGCTTTAATTTAAATATGATCTTATTAAAATCATAATTGTTATTGCCTTTAAAGAAAGTGTAAATGTAAAACCTAGAAGACTGCTTACTGAGCTCTAGCACTCTAGCATAGTCCATTCACATTAAGAACTTCCATCACACAGCTACCTCCATACAAGGCTATTGTACAATATCTTCTCACTTCATTGACATTGGTTATAAATGCCCGCTGTATGAGAAACCCCTTGCGATAACATTTTTAAATCAGTGCATTTCAAGAGCTATTGACTACAATTGCACCTGGTAATGAAGCTATAGTTAACTGTTAGACAGAATTTCCATTATAAAAGATTACTTTCAAGGTTCATAACTTGACTGTACACATTTGAAAATAATTTGGCCATTTTTTAAGAAAGAAAATTAAAAACAATTAGGATTTAGTGGTTGTTGATGCTTTCTGTACTCCTCTTATTCCAGATCATTCATGGATCTCCCTCCTGCCCTCGATTCTGCTTTGAGTTAGTCCCATTGATGAACAGGACTAATTGCAGACTGAGATATTGTTCAATGTGAATGAGGGAGCATAAGAGAACCCTATTTTTGAAGGCCATTATCCAAGACATAAACTAGTTAACTATATAACTAGTTTATTTTCAAGAAAACATATGTATTAAGGGTCTGATTCAACTGTATTTGAAAAGAAATTGGAGTCTTAACACTGATTTTAATGGGAGTAGGATCAGACCCCATTTTATTTTATTAAAACTTCCAGAGCCATTAAAGGTTATCATGCTAATAGTCATCTTTTCAGAGTCCCTCCTGTATGTATGGTGTTGACCGAACCTAACGGCTCCAAGGTTTTTATCATCTTCCCAATATGCAGTGTAGCTATTACATTTTATCAAGTCAAAGAACTACATTTGAAAGCTGTCCTAAGTACCTGGGTGCATAAAACATTGACAGTACCTATCCTGGTTGATTTTTGAAAATTCTGAAATTACTGTGATTTTTTAGAAACTCATGCTCCAAAGGAGCCTTTACATTTCTATCATCAGGTAAAAGACATTAACTTGCAAATAAAAAAAAAAAAAAAAAAGGAAATGTAATGCACGGGAAACTTTATTCAAGTATACATAGGAGTTTGACTTTAGATTTCACATCAAGGATACTCTAAATCTGCCATCCTATCCTCCGCAACTGCCTACATGCTTCCCCACATCAGGCAAAATCTAAAAATATTCCACTGTAATTTTAAGAAAAAGTCAGAACATCAGAACAACTCTCCCCTAGCACAGATGTTGAAAAAAAGAAGTGATTAAATCACACTACTATCTAAGTAGTTCAGGGACTTCACAATTGCTTGAAATCTTAGACATATCATATAGGTGATTTTTAAAGTATTTAGATGCCTGCAGATGCAGATAGGTACCTAGTGTCACTTTCAAAAGTACTGAGGCTCGTAACGCCCACTGATAACATGGTTATCTATGTCTTTTCGTACCTAGTCACCTCTAAAAATCTGGTGCCTTGTATTCATGCTTCGATACATTGGCATAATGACATAAGCCAAGAATAGAGTGACAACTTCCATATTTAATTTCCATGTCTTTATTAGTTGTAGAGTTACCCATAGTTTCTCTGTGCTTGCTACCTACATTTTATTTATATAAATAGATATGAGCACAGCTCTTATGGGACATATCTCTACAGTGTGAAGTGGGGGCTAAATGGCAGTGAATTAAACATAAGGTTTTTAAACAGACTTCTCCACTTGCCATGGAAGTGATTGTGATCTCAGCAATGAATTGGGACATCAATGAAGGAGTCAAGCAGACAAGGAGGTTATTTAAAAACATCTATTTTCACAAAAAAACATCCACGTAATCAGCTGTGATGGGAAATCAATTATAAAGTTTTTAGTTTATCTGAGTGTGGCAGGGAGCATTTTAAATTTTAAAAATCTAGCTCAAGAAATAATAGAGAAATAAATCAATTCCACATCGGTCTACAATATTCTTAGTTTAAAAAGGAAGGATTCAATGATATGCTCCCATAAACTAAAAATAATATATGTTGGCACAGCATGTAATCTCAGTGGTAACATGTTTATTTACTATTCCCTTTTAGTAGAAAATCCTCAAATGCAAACAAATTTCTGACATTATCCTGTTGATGCAGATGAAAAATCTTCCTACAGTGTCATATTCCATAAGGCTCTGGTATTCAATGTACTCTGCTGTCTGCAGTTTTATGGAAATGAAGCATAGCTGGTTTTCAGAGCATCACTAAACTATATTTTACTTTGAATCTTAAATATTGTTGTGTACATATATTAACAGGAATGTTTTGTAATTGATAATTGAACAATCACAAAATTGAATAAATGGTGTGTCCAGCTAGGCATATTATTTCTTTGTTTTCTAATCCTTTTGTTGTGCTTCATTTTGTGAGTCCCCTGTACAGCTGAATAGAAAATGTTATCAATAAAGGCAAGCCATTAATCCACCCATGACAAAAATTAAGATATATTTGTCCTTTAAGGCTGACTGCTTCAGTTCTGTTCAGCTATAGAGGTCAATAACCTGTAAGTGTTTAATGAATATTGCTATAATGTTGCTTTCATTATTGAATTAGAGAGAGAAGACTTTGAAGAAGACATAATGGTTTGATGTGTTTTGTTTTATATTTATTAAACATCACAAAATGTATATAAATTATATTGCCACTGTTAATATTTTGCAACAAGATGAACATTTACATAAGATTTACTCAAGAAAAAGTCATTTGAAATTAGTAATAAATAATAGGCTTATAGTTTACTAATGAAGACATTTTTCAGTTTTGTGAATTCTTAGCAAATCTGAGATACATTTATTACTGTAGGCTATTTCACAGTTCCTGGGGTATCTTATTATAATGTAATTTTGTATGAATATTATATCTATACATTATTTAATGTTTATTATTCGTTTTATCAGTTGTAATTCAGAAATTGGCAGGCCAATTAAATACACCAGAGCAGAAACTGGTTCCAGGATAAAGAAAAAAAACAGTTTCATGTTTAAGGTGCCATTTCAGCTAAGCACTTAAACATGTGCTTAAATCCATCCCTATTCCAAGAAAGATTTAAGTGCTGACATCTGTGGAATTTAAAGCAAATATTTAATGTTAAACACATACTTAAGTGTATGGCTTAATTAAAGTCCAAGAGAGTATCTTTCGAAAACATTAAGAAGAACTGACTCTCTTCTCACTCTGGTTTTGCACTGGTATAAGACCATTAACTTTAAAGGAGTCACTCCTGGTTTACTTTCTTGTGTGAACGGATTATCAGTAGATATTACTCTGTATGTGTGGCTTTTTGGAAAATCTTCTCTTTGTTGATAATTACATTAAGACATATACAAATAACTCAACGAGTAATTAAAGAGAAGAGGGATAAAGGAAATAACTCTTCTTTCCACCATTGAACAAATGGTAGTTAGTGGGATTGACTATTTAGTAGTATTAATGCCACAGGAAATCTGGGGTTATTTTTCCACTCTGCTTAGTAAAAGTACAATAGCCAAATTTCTTAAGAACAGCTGTTATACAATTCAACCTTCTCAAAAAACCTTCTCATCTACTGAAAGGCCTAAGTGATCTGAGAACGATTCAGAGGGCAATACTTAAACTCATAAATAGAGGTAGTTGGAAATATTTGATGAAACAGAGGATTTTTGTTGGAATATATCAGTTTTATAAATAAATATTTATTGAAGCAGGCAGCTGAACCTGAGATATCCATATTCCATCAAAGTAGCCAAACCACCATGCTATTGTGATGTGGATTGCTCAGTCTCTGGTGTGGAACAGGAATACCATTTCTCATCCAAGTCTATTCCCAACCAAGACAAATGGAAATGTTTTGTAAAAAATTATCTGTGCTTTAATTATTATTTGTATGGTGATAGTGCCTAGAGGTGAAGACTTTAGTGTGTACTGTACTGTACAAATATATAATAAAAAGATGCTTTGAAGAACTTATGTTATATCTCTCTTTTTGAGTGCTGAATGTTGCCCCTTGTTTTTTGTTGTTCTGGGCCTTGACTTGTGTGAACTATAGGTAAATAAACTGATCTACACTTTCCTCTGAGTTCCTGAGACACATCCTCATCATCCTTTCTCTCACTGTGCCACGCATTATATTTGCACTCCCCCATGGAAATGAACAAACATATCTTCGAGGCAGCCACCACTGTTTTCTGCACTTTTGCATTCACATTTTTAATTTGGCTGCATTGTCAGTTTCATTGACATTTCTATGCTTTTAAATTTTTCTTTGAATTAAACAGTTAAGCACAGATAGCATCAGATACACATTTTCATGTACCAGCACACAATCAGCCTATCCTAAGCTTATACACTGAAGCAAAAAGCATTAAAGCATTAAACATTTAAATTAATGTTAAATTGTGAAATAAGGCTGGTTGACTCCAGGGCACCACGTAGCCTGCATTTCCACAGCCATGAAATTTCCCTCCAAATCCAGCCCTTTCTGCAAAATTGTCTTCCAGAATTTACCATTTTATTCAGTAAAATGTTTCCTAGCCCTTATGGTTGTGAAGAAAATCTTGAAAATGGGAACACGGTATAAACTGATGCAGTTTCCAAGTTCAAAGTTGGCCTGAAATATTAGCTCTGAGTGGAGTTAACTGGCCCATTAACCTATACTGGGTATTAACTTTGAAACCTAAATATGAATTTAAGCAAATGAAGGTGTCATTGTAGCACATCAGCATACCCGAGCCAGCTTTAATCTACCTAACATGGTTAACAATAACAGCATAGATGTGACAGAACAGCTTTCAGCCCAGGCTAGCAAACTGAGCACACACTTAAGCTCCAACAGAGAGCTTGTACTCGAGTGGTTAGCTCATGCTGATTCCCATGTCTTCACTACTATTGTTACCCATGCTAGCTAGATTAAAATTAGCATGGGTATATCTATCTATCCATGCTGTAATCGCACCTTCACTTGCAGTGTAGATATGTCTTAAAGGGCAGTACTGTTTCCTTTCTCAGTGAAGATTATCTTAATGGAGACATGCAACCAATGTGTTTTTCACACTATCCTAGATTGCCACCCCCATCTTCCCAGGTGCCAAAATGTCTTATTCCCCATGATGATGTAATTCTGATATGTGTTGTAAATATCAAAATCTTAGCTATGTGAAAATGTGGAACACTACAACAAATTGAATTTGATAATACTGACTTTTGTGCTTACATTGACTTACTGCTTCTACTGATATTATTTCCTTTCATATTTGATTAATTAAAATCTTCCATTTAATAAATGTTGCCAAAGAATTTCCAGTCCGTCACTACAGAGAGCCACAAAATACAGGAACCTTCTAGAATTTAGGCTGAGCTCACTGCAGTATATATGAGACCTAGATACATAGAATCATTCAATAGATTTCCATTTTGTGCGACTAAATCTAGCTCTGTCTTAACTTATCTAGTTGCTTGTATCTTTAGCTACTATTTTTCTCTGCTGCCTTGGCTGTGTTTTCTTCAGGTAAAGTTCTCAGCAACATCAGTCTGGTTCTTGCTTATTCTTTCTATACTATTAGCTCCTTGTCTTTTCCCTCCTCATGCTGTTTAATTAATGCTTTCTACTCCGGTCTGATTCAGTTGTCATTATTTTCCTCTGACCCTTTTTGTAAAAGCCTATTCCTGCCCCTTCAAATGCTACTTTTTAGTCGCATTGGGATTATTTCCCACCCTCATATGTCTTTTCCCAGGACTATTGCTTATCTTTCACTTCCACCTAACATTTTCACTCCCCACCAACTTTCTACCCAAGTCATTTATTTCTTCACTAAGAGCTCATTAGCCTCACTCTGTGAATCTCTTCAATACTATTTTTCCTTTTTCTCCCACCATTCATCCATCTGTTTGATTGTATCAGATCTGTCTTCTCTCAGCCCTTTTTTCAGTTTAGTTTAATTTTATCATCACCACCTCTCCGTGACCAAGTGCAAACACCATATAAGCTATGATGAGATGTATATTACCACACCATGTTTATTGTTTTAACATTTTTCAACCAATTTAGGCCTAAAGATTTAAAAAAACAAACAAACAAAAAAAAAACCCAGTTCTTGCACGTTTTTTTTTTTTTTAATTTTGGATGCTTATAAAGAAGTGGCGGTTGCTTCTCTTGAATATCACATAGAAATGTTTGTACAATTTATTCAATGAAATGGAACTGAAAAATGCCAGAATATAGGGAAAAAGGGAAATATCCCTCTCTTATTAGACACTCTAAAACTGTTTATATGCAATATATCCCTAATTTATTCTAATGTTATGCTAATCAACAGATAACCACCAATAAGTTGTTTACTTCTATACACCGAACTGCTAGAGTTGATTTAGTACAATATTCTCTCTGCACCCACATGAATAGTATTAACAATTTTAAGTATGATTTTTTTTTTTTTTAAATCACTTGTGTGTTATATGTGTATGTGTGTTTGTTTTCACATTCAGCAGATCAGAGGAGCCTGGGGAAAGCTCACTCATCCTCAGCAAACTTGACACTTTGCTGCCAAAATTTAATCTCCAATCTTACATCTTGTTTATTTTGTATGTGGCAAAATACCATTATGGCAACATGCCTTTGAAACAGACTACATTGATATGAAAATGTGCTCTGAGCTGGCCAAATGAAAAAAAAATGTGTAATCCCGTCTAACAATGATTCCAGGGAGAGTTCTGTAAAGATCCAGGGTTAAATTAATGAAATGGTCAAAACTCCCAAACCAATGTGTATGCAATAGTTATAAAATATTTTCAATGCAAAATATTTTAAAAGTTAATAAAGATAAAAGCCAGTCTTCAAGTCAGGTTCTGAGAAGAGACTACCATAGGTCTCTTTGGCCAACCCCAACTAATCTAATGACTAGCATTGTTAATATCCTTAGAAAACATCATATGCTACAGAAATTATGTGTAGCAATAAATATTGAGGGAAAACTGGGCAAAAAGAACATAGTAAAATTATTTAGGTTTAGTGCTAAGATGCATTATTAATTGCTCTGTACCCATCTTTAATGTACAGGGAGGATTTCAACAGGTTAAAAAAGCAACTCTGTTTTGATTAAAATATAACTTGTAATTTATGCTTATAAATTGTTTTATTTTCATAATACACAAATGTATTGGTATAACCAATAATTTAATCCCTTTTAAAAATAGAATAATCCAACAGTCCTTCAGGTTTCCGTTAGGCTATGGTGGCATCCTGCAAATGATAAAGGAAAAACCGATGCCCCGTGGTGAAGCCTTGAACAGGAAGCTAAGGATTAAAATGATGCTTTAGAATTACTATATATTCATTTTAAGACCACTGAAGCCAGTTGAGAAGCTCACATTGAATTCAGTGGGATTTGGATGAAGCTGTATTGATTCAGAGGAGAATGGGATATTTATATGGATGGCAAGTTGATCCAGTTACAATAGCTAATGACAAAGTAGAAGAAATATAAAATGTTATGTTTTCCAATTTTACCTAGTCATCATAAATTAAAACAAACCTTTTCTATGGGATGTGGAAAGGGGATGGATTAGCCCACCTTTACCTGCTACGGGGGCAGGGGGTTGTGATTTTGTCTGAAGCATGTGATGTTGACCACTTTCCGAGGGATGGTACTGGGTCAAATGGATCATGGGGCTGATCTAGTATGACATTCTTTATGTTTCTATTAAATGGTTAGCTGACAACCAGGACGCTAAATCACTGTATCTCATGAACATACTGGCAAATATGACATATGTTAAACTTTCAAATTGGCTACAAGATGTAAATGTCTGTTGAACTGATAGCTACATAGCATGTAGGACTACTTTACTTAGCTGGATTAGACATTGCTAGTGACACTTGTCCCTGCCAGCAGGTAGTGGATCTTGGGGGGCAATTACCGCACCAGTGGGGTACAAATCAATCTTTATTGAAAAATGTAAAACAGTAAAATTTAACAATGGGGTGTATGGGGTTTGTCACAGTAGGCAATTGGGGTGGGGGTTTCTCTTATTAAGCAGTGTGAAAATGAAGAGGTGTCACAGCGAGTCACAATTGGTGGCTAGCGATTCTACAAAAAAACAATATGTCACAATGGTATAGGTGTAGAGGTACAGTAAAGGCAATGGTAACCAATGGGGTTTTACAAATATGAATGAGATACAAATGGCAGTAAAATTGCACAATAAGGGTGATTAGTGAATTTACACAAGTGTAATAGTACAGATGAGATTCAATAACTTGGTTTGTAGGACTGCAGTGGCAGGCAGTCTGTAAGAGTGTACCTAGAGGCTGGGTTAAGGAACAGGGTGGGGTGAGCAATCAGTGGCAGAGGAAGAGGGAAGAGTACAGCTGCAAGGGATGCAGCAAGAGGCACTGAACCTGCAGGGCGAGGCTCAGAGCAGTCTTCAGGAGCCTGCAGGCTAAACGCGGAAGAATCAAAGAAGAAAGGCAGCAGAGGACTTGGGGTGTTCGGGGAGAGATGAACACACAGAGGCACTTATTTAACAACTTAACAGCAACTATACAACTTATGCTAATAATGAACAACAGAAAGAAGGAAAAACAAAAAGAGAGACGCAATACAGTAAAGCAGTTATCTTTAATCTAGCTTGACTATGGCCACACAATATAACAGGTAATGGCAAACAAGTATCCCACTTAACTACCACTAAACACAGACACAAAGTTCAATTCTAACAGAACTACAACTTATACAAGCTAATAAAATGCAACTTAACAAAACTAAACCTAAACAAACTAATGAAACTAAACCTAATGGCATGCCTTATACGACACCGGTCCTATTAACCAGGGGGAGCAGTCCCAGAGGCAGAGTGGTGTGAGCCCAGGGTACAGCTCCTGGGGGAGTCAGGGGATGGTGGCTGCAGCAATGGAAACAGCTGAAAGCAGGGAGCCCCAGCACAGAGCACACGGAGGCAGAGCTTAGCAGCGGCACAGGCTTTTCTTTAGCAGCAAGGGAGCCACGGAGTTAGAAACAGTTTCAGGCACAGACCAAGGAATTAACTTGAGTCTGTCTGCTGGGGAAGCAAGTCCAGCAGCTAGGACAGGGAGAGTTTGCAAGAGGGGAGCCTTACCAATTCCCAGGACAGCAGCAGGAATAGAGGCAGGAACAGCAGCAGCATCAGAGGATGCAGAGGAGGCTCGGTTCGTTTTCAATAGTCAGGAGATCTCACAGGAAAAATTCGGTGTTCGTGGGAGGGGAGTTTAAAAATGAGGGGTACGCTCAAAAATTAAACGAGAGTGGAGAAAGGGCCCCCCAAAGACCCCTAGCTGATCAGACCAGGTGGCAAAGCAGGAACCTTTCTGATGTCTGACTCAAAAATGTCCGGTTTTAAAGGCAAACTCAGGCAGTTTCCCGCCAGTAACTCTGATTGGCTCCCTCTGCTACAGGGGAGGAGAAAGGGCAGGGAAAACTGCAGGTAAGCACAGGACATGTCTGGGCAAATTCTGAACCACAGGTATGACTCATGCCTTAAGCTCAACAGGCCATTTAAGTCTTGCACTCCTGGGCATTGTCCACCCTACACCGAGCCAGGGTCTAAGCCAAGGAGCTAACAGCCACCTCTGTGGGCTGGGCAATGGCCCTTAGTAGCCCGGGAGGGGTGGCCACACAAAACAAGAAAACAAAGGGGAAATAAATGCAGCAGGGGGACAGCTGCAACAGACAACACTTAATAGTGATATACAGAGTGTTTTGACAAATCTCTTTTATTATTCCCCCTGATATGTTAAGTACAGGACATTAATAAAATTCTCTACTACCCCGAAAGAGAAAAGGAGATTATCCCAGTAGTTGGCTGACCCTCAGCCTGGTCTCAGTCATGGTCTCTTAAAGTCTCTTACTCCTGAGCAGGGGTAGAGCTAAAGGTGGGCCCAGGTGGCCATGTGCCCACCCAGTTAGCCAACAGGCCTGCCCACCCCAACCTGCTGCAGTGCCTGGAAGCGGTGGGAGCTTGGCTGACGTGATTGTTCACCGGCCAGCAGTAAGCAGCCACGCCCACGAGCAAGGGCACTGCATTGGACAGATGGGCGTAGGTGGGCTGCACTTCTCCAATAGCTCTGGCCCTAGGTACCCGCTGGGGCTTTTATGCAGCAGGGGGCTGGACTTCCTTTCCCCCTCCCAATGCTCCAGTTGCTAGGCAACTCATCGGCTGGAAGCTTTCAGTCACATAACCAGAAGCAGTACTGGCCAGGCCCATCCTGGAGAGTCAGGGGCCCAGCCAGAAACTGGGGGCTGGCTATGGCCATACTCCTAAGTCTCTGTACAGGAGCCCACCCCACTTCTGGGCAATCTCACCGTTCTCTGCAGCTCAGTTCAGTCCTGTGGTCCCTTCTAAGTCCCATTACCTCTACTAGCTGTTATTGTTCCCCAGATCTAGACATAAGTTGCTCTCTGGGATCTGCCTTACAGGCCCTTTGTCTGTATCAGTCTTGCAATGTCAGGGCAGATCTACACTGATGGCTGCAAATATGCTGAATCAGTTCGATCTTCCCAGATCTATTGAGTGGGTCAGTGAAGATCTGCTCAATCAATCAGGAAGTCGACCTGGTAAGTCCACCCCATGAAAAGAGTAGTGCTGAGTCAAGGAGAGGGCATTTCCTTTTGAGTCAGCACAGTGGAGATGCCAGAGTAAGTAGGTCTTAGTGTAGGGATTCATGGCCCGTGATCATGCATCAAGGTGGTCCAGGTGTGCCTGGACGTGCTGTCTCAGCATAGACCACGGGCCATGAATTCCTACATCTTAGGAAGTTGAAGGGAGATATGCAAGTTATTTTATGTAGCTTGTGTGTATCTCCCTATGACTGCCACCAAAAATCGCAGTAAGTGTAGACTGGTCCTAAATCTGCCCAAATGGGAGATGGGAAGGAAAAACCAGCCATTATGATGTGTGGGGCTAGGTTGAGCATGGCTGAAGTCTTCTTGCAACTAGAGCTCATTCTCAGTCCTCTCCTGGGCAAGCTTCACTCCACTTGTAGTAGAGAGCTTCACCTTTTTAACTCTCCTTCTCTCAGTGGAGCATGTTCTGCAGGAGCACTTAATTGGTGCTCCCTGAATGCAGGAAGGCTCTACTTTTCTGTGAATGAGATGGGGTTATGTGCCATCACAATCCATCCTCAAAAATTCACAACAATGTACTTAGTTAAAGCAAAAGACTAGGTCCTATAATTTTTACACTGGCAAAGCTCATGGATTCTTATGGGAGTTTAGCCTGGAATTTTGCTTATGTAAGAATTGCAGCATTGAGTCCTTTATCATTTAGACCAAATACAAACCTAACCTTCCATTGGTAATAAAATAGGTACAGGAGAGTCACAAGGCTAAATATGATTAATATAAGCATTTGTTATCATTTGAAACAATGTTATGTGAAGCAGAGAAAGAAATACATGAAATGAAATATATTTCATGCTTAAATATATGGAAGTCCTTAATTTTACAGCTGCTGGTATATGATTAGTGATACAAATGGCCTTCCGTTATCTAGATTATTTAGATATTGCTCACAGAAATGCTGCAGCTTCTGAATTGTGTTATTTGGACTTCCTATGACAGTGTTTTATTTAATAGACTACACACAGCCTAAAAGTGGCAGTTTTGAAAAATTGCTGTTCAGATTTTTATTCAGGTCCTATAGACCAGAGAGCCATGAAAACAGTCACAGTGAATATGGCTTGAGGAAAGTGATAGAAGGTAGATTGTGACACACAAGGAAACAGTCAATGTAATTAGATAAGGCAGGAAATTTGCTTCTTATTTACAAACCAGTAACCCCCCGATTCTCTAAAGAATCGCCCAGCTCAGTTCCCGGGCTCCTGC